>JAULBS010069554.1:0-37516 GCA_032355785.1 Symmetromphalus regularis | reverse complement strand
CCCCCCCCCCCCCCCCCCCCATTAACCGATGTTAATTTTTTTTGTGCTGGGAGTTCGTTAAATAAAATTAAACATCACCCTGACTGTGACCAGAACCCAAAACAGAGCTTTCCCCGTGACTAGCAAGAGAATAATAATCAGAACGATGACTCTACCGAAATGAGGGGGATATAAGCCAGGACTATCCGTTTCTGAGGGAGTTAACCGATGACTATGTTCACAGAAATCCTGACCATGTTCGGCGATACAATCGTAAAGTGCACATTGCGCACCACTTGATGCAGTCATTAAACATGGACGCAAACAGACATGTGGTAGTCTCAGTCCAACGCTTTTCTCGACTAGCTGGCAGAATGTCTGGGCTCATGAACGCGGCCAGGAATTACTTACATGAATACAACTATTACAGTTGTGGATTGCCTGACTTATCCTGATCCCGATTTCTAATGGATGGTATAGAATTGATAATGTGTATTGGAGTCGATATATATTCAGAATTTTGGGCCAGTATTGTGTATCAATTCAAGGAGAGAAATGACATTTATAAAGAGTATTTTTTGTTAAATGAATGGAAAAATTACAAGTCTGTCCTCTCTGTAAATATATTCAACCCTGTGATTCATTTTTAATCGCATTAACTTTCTGAAACTCAATGGACGTTTCATTTGTAATTAATGTCTATTGGATTGTTTAACAGAATCTTTGTATGTCTTAAATACAGGGTCAACTGATGATCATAATACCCCAGACCGCGTTTTAATATTACAATGGTATGTTGCACAAACGTTCTTAAGTTCAATAAAATACTTTTAGTTGAATATAAATGTTATTCATTTCACCGTTCCGGTTTCTTTCACCTTACATTTTTGTGAAGGATGTAGTTCTCCAATCGGATTTAAGAGTTTAAGTGCTCGTCCCCTTACACTAAATATACGGTAGCATTTAAAATAATTATGCAAAACGGATTCGAAAGGAATTTGTGTTAGGGTAAGCGAAACGACCTCTTGAACGTCCTTGTGGTCTGAGGGCAAACATAAAAAGGCCTTTAGTTATTTTACCTTGACTCGTACTACGAGATAAAAAGTCATATATATACGAGTTAAAGTGGGATATATACGAGATTAAAAAATCGTAGTTCGTGATAATTATTTTTTCTACATCTCTTACCGGCCACCATATATTTTCATGCCTAAATGTTAAAAACGCCCTCCCGTCCCTTCTCTCGTTCTTCCAAGGAAAAGGACGACCACCAGCTATTTTTATTTGGCTTACTAGGGGAATAAAACTGTGTTGCCAGGACTACGGCTAAAAGTCAGTTAAGATATAAGGTCTGATATGGCCAGACAGACGCCACAACATAATACATGGTTCACTGCACTGTCTTGATTATCATGAACCATTAGTAGGGTTTTGTTTATAACACGTCTTATAAACTGTGGTAGAAGATGTCGCGATTTGTAAACAGTTGGCAGAGAATGGCACGTTTTATGAAATACACCGCAGATTGTATAAAATAAACATTTTACGAAAATGGTCGATTAGTTTTACAAATCGAGGCTTACAATTTTACGATGCATGCGAGGTGTTTTTTCGAAATTCGGCAAAATGCACATTCTTTTTTATAAAAAACGTCAACCCGTTTTATAAAACATACAGATTTTACGAAACTATTTGTAACAGTACATAATGTATCTTGTCCAGAACATCCGGACTGGCTGCTTATTGATTAGGATCCCGTCCAGCTTTGGCCATATCCCGGTAAAGCTGAAAGCCCTGCAATTTGCTGGCTGCAAATGCTTCGATTTCCGACCAAAACATTACAAGAAATATATAGATATACAATAAAATTGCCAACTTACGCACGTATTACATCCCATTTTACAGTAAATCCCACAATATTCACTGATTTTCGTTCTCAACCGCCGACACATTAAAAAAATGGCGGTCGAACAAATACATCACAAATACCAAAACTTTCAGGAGAGGGAAGGGGAGGTTTGGGAAATGAAGAGAGGGATTGTTGACTGGTTGGAGGAGTGGCGGTGCGTGTTATAATTAAAAATAGTAATATATTACATTGTGACTGGTTTATTTTATTTTTTAATGACTCCACATAGCGGATGAACTGAAAGTTTCGTATTTGTGACGTATTTGTTCAGCCGCCGTTTTTAATCAAATGTGTCAGCGGTTGTGGATGAAAATCCGTGGATATTGTGATATTTACTTTGAAATGGGATGTAATAAGCTCGTAAGTTGGCAATGTTATTGTATATCTAGATATTTCTTGTAATGTTTTGGTCGGAAACCGAAGCCTTTGTTGCCAGGAAATTGCGCCAATGAATCTTATGCATCGAGAGCTGAACATACTGCAAACCAATAATCAATATAAGCAGTATGTTCCTGAACTAATAATCAATAATGTATCTAGAGGACCAGAGAAAGAAGGAAGAGAAAAGCCATGCAGGAAGAAGTGTCGGAGTGCAAGAAAAGAAAGATTCAGCATGATGAAGATGTGCAGCCCATTCTTAACTATCTTGAGACATTTTCAAGGGGAAAAAACTGGGTGAGTTGATAGTTGAGTTAAATACATTACGTGCAACTACACGTGAAAAGCAGTGTGCCAGCCAGTAAATTCGTAACATGATCAACATTATACGCTTGAGGAACTGTTAAAAGAAAATGCCTGAATTTGCCTGTCTGGATTTGACAGAAACTTAATTTGTTTTTGTTGATTTGAAGAAACATATACTTTCTTAATGATATAATCAGCTGTTGGTGACAACAATTTTAATGATGATTTGATTGTACATTTTCTGAATTTGATAGAGAATACAGAAATTCTAAGAGTATTGTAATTTAAGTATAAATTAAATTCATGATAATCCTTGAAAAGCCTTGAATTTCATTGTTTTGGGTCCTTGAAAAACAAAAAAATTGCCTTTAATGTCACCAGTTTCAATCTTGGGGGAGCCATATATATATATATATAATGTGTGTGTGTGTGTGTGTGTGTGTGTGTGTGTGTGTGTGTGTTCTTCAACAAAAGTTGGAGAACTCTAATAAGAATTTACAATTGCCAAAATTGTAATGTGAAAATGCTCACAATGAGCATAGAGAACGGCCATTTCCTGGCCGCCGGAATTTATTCAGAAGCCATTAAAATAGTTTTTCCGGTATCTACATTTCAAAATTTTCCCACGATAGCATGTCCCCGGATTCCCCTAACCCTCAACATCACTAGTCTGCCGCCCCAATGACACAATCGTTCCTGCATTTTATGCAACTAATGCGATATTGTAACTTTTAACAGAAAACCGATGACGAATTGAAAGGAATCCACATTTTACGATCAAATAACTGATAACTAGTATTAATAGTATTCCGTAATTATAATTTCAATAGACTTTGGTTAAAGTCTGAGCCAATCATGAGTTTGCACGTTTGCTAAATGAAAAACAAGCCATTTGTTATCACGTGACTGATATGTATAACAGTTGTTGCTGGCACGTTTGACAACTGTTCATTTCCAAATAAAACCCATATGATTACCAAGTGATACAGACAAAAGATGAAGATTTGCATTTGTTTTCTAGTGTTTGTCAGCGTTTTTGTTTTGTCATTACAAGTGAAAGAAAAAAAACCGTAAGTACCATTGTTCTGTTCATATATTTATAGCTAAAGATTTATTTCCAAATTTATCTCTTAATTCTTATCAGATTATATACGCATGGAAAAGAACCAAAATACCGACATACTTTATATGTAATTCGTTATCCAACATGTCCTGCGTGTGCTTATTTTAAAAGTTACAATCTGGAATATTTGAAATATTTTACCATTTAGAATACATCTTCCACGTATGTTTCCTATACGTGACGTTTTATTGTTGTTTCATTCAGCGGGTCATCTATGTTTCTGTGCATGCATCATTATGAGTAGGCCTATTGTCCTAACCTACAACCAAATGACTGAAATATTCTGATAATTTTACAAAATGCCCGTGACCCTTAGCCTTTTCATAAAATTACAAAAATGTCCAGTGAGTTGACCAGCTCACATTGAGCGTTATACTTGAAAGGATTACTGACATACATTTCATTTCAAATGTTTTTGTCACAGCAATTTAGGTTAGAATGGCACATACTATTTCATATAAGATTGTGTTCTTTTTCTTCTTCTACAATTGTATCTTTGTTTCATATTTACTATTGAAATATGCATAATTCAAACAACAGTTAACTCATACAATATAAACAGTTCATTTGTTACTGCAATTTAGGCTAGAATAGCACCTAATATTACACACAAGATTTTGTTTTCTTTCTTCTATATTTGCATCTCTATTTCACATTTGTTTCTTCAACCGCAGTTACACTTCGTGAACCGATAATCACCAGTCAATTATTCCAACCACAGCTTCATGCAAACATAAGTTCTTGGAAGTATCAATATCTTCCAGAGAAATAAGCTTTCCTGGACAAAAATTGAATTGGTTACGAGTAACCCAGATGGGCATCTAATCGTGTATTGTTCCTTGTCATTAATAACAATTATAACAGCAAGGATATTTCACCTCGCCCTGAATTGTTCGATGATTATAAAATATTCATCTTTGGGTAAGAGAACTGTTTCAGAATATTGTAATTTTTGTATTACATAACAAAGATAAGTTCTTGGAAGAGTCATTATCTTCCAGTGAAAGAAGCTTTCAGGACATAAATCCAATTGGTTACGAGAATATTTACCTCTAAGTAACCCAGATGGTTTACTCAGAGGTAAGCTCGTAAGCAAAATGAAAATTGTATTATGTTGGATACCAGTCATGTTGGCATTAGATGCAATGAAAATGCAGACCAAGCTGTCAAGGCTGCTTTGAATGTATCCCATATACTAATTTTAAATATTCTATTAACAAATATATTTGATATAAGTGACAGGGTGAATGGAACAATGCGATGGCGCACATAAAGCCAGTCTTGAGAGATTACAGTGCTCCTACAGAGGTCAAGAAGGGATGCGGTTATCTTGTGTCGTTCCCGCATTTCGCCTCATTGTGAGCGCTGTCAGTGTGTATTGACGGTGCGTCATATTTTTGTGGATAGTCCTAACCTACGGCTGGTTATAGATGATGTAAATCTATTTGGCAATTAGGCGTGTGGTGGGATCGTTTCGATACCATCCACTAAAAGAAACTAATCTTTATCATAAATTTATGTTTCATTCTTAATTTACAAATTTGTATTTCCGATTGTTTTAATTATACTGATATTTTGATTTGTATCATAGTGGTATGTATTCTATTCATGTAGATCAAAAAACAAGTTGATAATGATTATTTGCCTGATTTTACTTATTTTACTAATTGCCTGATTGTGTTTTAGTCAAATACCTAACATTAATTTTTAGTGATCTGGTCAAATGACTGGACATTTTAGTAATTTTATAAAATGCCTAAGGGTCATAGCACTTAGAAAAATGCCTGAATATTTCAGTCATTTGCCAAATAACTGATAGTGCACATTGTCTGTAACATATATACCAGTAAGTGACCATCACTAAAATTAAAAAAAATTAAAAAAACCCACGTTATTCAATAATAAACGACTTAGCGCATGTATTAATTTTGAATGTAGAAATTATGGGGTGGGGGTGGGAGTGGTGGCTGTTTATGTTTTTTTTTAATTTTTTTTTGATCAATGATGTTTTAAAGGAGTATTTTAAGGATTAGATTTGGGAGGAAAGCCTTTTATCATTTTCTGTTCGTGTGGGTGATAGGACCGAGGCATTTGTTTAGCAACGAAAGGTAGTAGCTTAGCCTAGATGGGTGGGGAAGAGATCAGGCGACCCATGAAATATTCAACTTACGTATATCACGGACAAACGGTCACCCTTTGTTAGAAATGGCATGGTGAGAAGGGGTATCGTGTCCATCTTGGTTCCTACTGGTATGATCTTTGTCATGTCTACTAAATTCGGTATATTGTACAGGGATAGAAATTAAGAAATTATTTGATCTTGCCTGTGGGACTAGTAGCATTACAAAGTTACTTGTCCCCACGAAAAATCACTAGTCCCCCCATTTAATTAACCATTAAAATGTCGATATTGTTGTACTATTTGAGGTGGAAAACGGGGACCTAAAAACCTGTACTCTCTGTACGAATACCAAACAAATGTCCATAATTGTGAACAACCTCTAACGGTCAGCCCGTATCGATACTTTAAAGAACCAGCTGAAAGAGAAAAAGACAGGATTATCTACGAGTGCATTATGGTCAAATAAATGTGTTTAGCGGGTATTATTGGCAAACTATAAGTCTGACAGCTATTATCTAAAAATAATATAAATTCGTAATACAAGACGGGGAAAAAACATGTATTGGCCCGGGGACTAGCGTCAGTAAGGATTTACTCGCATCAGGTAAGGGGGCGAGCGTTAATTTCTATCCCTGTTGTATATTTAATGCAGATGCTTTTTGCACAAATGATAGCAGAGCGCGTGGAGTGGGGGGGGGGGGGGATATATAGAATGTACAAATACCGGGAACTCGAATTCGGTACCATGGAAAAATTAAACATTACCTATGGGAGAATTTACTTTGACCCATCATGCAACTGGGGCAAACAATTCTTACACTTCATAAAAATTACTCCTTCCCCCTTCAAAAATCGTTCCTACGGACCCTAAAATGGCTTATTGTGTTTAAAATTCATTTTATCATCAAAAATAAACTGGCTTTACTTGTTCCCAAACGGAATTGTTTTGTTCATATCGCACGCCATGCGAGATTTTGAAATAAGTTTCCAAAACAACCAAACCCCGAATGACCTTTTCACACTTGTGGTGAAACGTGGCGACAGTTTTGCGAGCTGGGTTTGAGGCAGTCGTCAGTAGGCCTATTCGTTGACAGGGACGACACATGAATATATTAAAACTACAGTTCTATAAAATAATAAAAGATGAGTAGCAATTAAATGGTGTGTGTGTGTGTTTTCTTCCTCTTTTTAATGACGAGGGGCCTATCCCAGTGGCGCAGTAGTTACTGAGATATAATGTCAGGTTAGGCATTAAACTTGATAACAATTGCAACCTAATGCTCCTCTGTTTCTTTAACGACCCAGCAGCACACACAAATAAACATCAGCTATTGGGGGTCATACATTGGTTAGATGTTTAAAAAATCATAATTTAAAAAATCTAAAATCTGTGTAAACAGCTGAATTATAGATTTCATAACAATAAAAAAAATAATAATGGTAAATACAAATGAAGGAAATTAAGAATGAAAAATAAATGTGTGATAAAATTAGTTTCTTTCACAACGATTAATAGTCTCGAGATCTAAATGATTCCACCACATCCGCACTACCAAAAACATCTGAGGACACTCTACCAAAATATGACTCACCGTCAATCAACATTGACAGTGCTCACACCGAGGTGGAGAGTCCCTGTTCAAAATAAAAATATGGGTTAAATAGGTATGACCAATATGGAAACGACACCAGATAACTTCATCCCTTCGTGACCGTCTATAGGAAGACTGGATTTATGGAATGAAGTTTGTTTGCTCCCGCATTGTTCCATTCACCCTGCCAGGAAGACAAAATATACTGATTTATAATTTGTATATGGGATACCCATATTGGTACGAGGCAAATTTAAAGAAGCCTTGACAGCTAGGTCTGGCCTTTTCATTACCCCTAATACTAACGTGACCGGGCACCCAAAAGAAAACAATGTTCTTTTTGGGAGATAAAAAGACACACTTTTGTATCACCAATCTAATCAAAGGATGTTCTAGCTTCATATTTTGTAAAGCCTGGAGACACGAAAGTCGGTCCGTAAAAATTATGAATTTGGATTCATCAGAATGTTTAATATTGTCCAGTGCATCACGAATTGCCTGAACTTCATCAGAGAAAATAGATACCGAATCAGACAATCTCTTAGAAATTATTTCAGACTGGAACATGAATGAAATCACGGTATTTACTGTTAATTTCTGAGAAATGTTTGTATACTAGTGCATCTGTATCATCTTTCTTCAGATGAACTAGATTAAACACATTGTCAGATGGTTTAATATACCATTGTGGAAGAATAAAATATGAAGGAGTTTCCATTATATCATCACAAGTGACGAATAGCATTTGGCCTGGCATCAAACAACTTCACATATTTCTCTTCAAAAACCAGGTTATGAGCAGGATGTTTTGGCAAAGATTTAAGTTTTGAAGCATACTTAAGATAAAGCTTTGTACGTCTGGCCCCCAAACTGGGTTCGTGAGCATCAACGTACAAGCTCCCAACAGGAGATGTTCTAGGAGCACCAAGACATAGCCTAAGTACATTTTAAGTCCCTGGTTGTGTATGGGGTCATTTTTTAAAGCTTTTGCTGCTTGTTTTTGTCCCTTTTCAATGTCTGCTATTTTCTTATATTTATCTATTCCATTAGGCCAAGTTAAGTCTGTCTGTTATACTTTTTGTAGAGACCTTGACTGCAGCAACAGGTGAATTGGTCTCAACACATTTCCTGGCTTCTGGATAAGACAGATATTTTTTTCCACTTTTACCTGCTGTACCTGCTTTTCCAATTTCGACTTTGAACACTCTCGAGTATGCGAAGTGTTTTCCCTTACAATTGGAACATGCCATATCATTTTGATATGCATCACTCTCGTGATCAAACTGACCACAACGAGCACATATCAATCTCTTACGGCATATATTCTTTCTATGTCTAAATTTCGGACATTTAAAACACCACAAAGGGTTCGGAATGTACGGCACAAAAGCTATATTTAAATAACCGGCTTTAACAGATTCCGGAAGGAGAGGCTTGTTAAATGTAAGGATCAAAGTATTCGTGGGAACCAATTTATTATTCCGACAAATACTAATCCTGACAAATACTGAAGAGCTGTAATACCTTGCGAAGTAAGATTTTCTAAAATCTCATCTTCACTTACATCTTCCAAATCACTGGATCGGATAACTCCTCTTGACGAGTTGTGGGATGTGTGTGCTGTTACATTTATTGGCACAGTACAACGTAATTATGTCTCCAAGTTGAATTCCCAAACGTTACGTAAATCTGTTTGGAATAGGATCATTAAAATCAAAGGAAAAGAATCCAATACAAGTATTAGGCATTTGTCTGTTAGTGATACAATTTCTCTTATAATTCTTCTTCTGTTTTTTGTACAGATTCTTTTCTTTAAAAATAAAGCTGGAAAGCAACCTATTGACTTTACATCTGGAAATGCTGAGGTTTACAACGAGTTATTCTCTGTTGAAGAGCTACGAGGATGATATTCACTATCAGCTTCTTAAGCATTTGCCTGAATCATCTCTTTTGGTTCTTCTTAACATATTCAATAAAATCTAGGTTTCTGTTGATTTTCCTTCTAATTGGAGGAAAGAAATTAGTATTCCTATGCCTAAGCCTGGAATGGATCCAACATATCCTTCCAGCTATCGCCCTATTGCTTTTACAAGCAGTATATGTAAAACTTTTGTGTATGGATCTGCTTGCAAGTCTTACTTGCAAATGCTCGATCCCATACAACCTGGGGCTTAGGCTCTGTCTTGGTGCTTTTAGAACATCTCCTGTTGAGAGCATATACGTTGATGCTCACGAACCTAGTTTGGTGGCTAGACGTACAAAGCTATATCTTCAGTATGCGTCTAAGCTAAACTCTTTACCAAAATACCCTGCTCATGACCAGGTGTTTGAAGGAAAATATGTGAAGTAGTTTGATGCGAAGCCAAATGCTATTTCTACTTTTGGTCTTCGCATCAAGCAGTTTTTAACTGCTTCCAAAATCACTTTCGATGACATAATGGAAACACCTACATGTTTTGTTTTTCCACCATGGTATATAAAACCACCTATTATTTTGTTTGATCTGGTGGATTTGTAAAAAGATCGTACAAATCCACTTGTTTACAAACAACATTTCTTGGAAATCAAAAACAGATTCATGTTTACACTGATGGATCACGAGATGGAAATACTTTAGCCTGTGTTGCAGTGTTTCCATCTAATACAATTTCCAAGAGATTGCCTGATTAGGCGAAATTTGGGCAATTCTTGATGCACTTAACAAAATAAAAACTTCTGATGCATCCAAATTTGTTATTTTTACAGACTCACTTTCGTGTCTCCAAGCTTCACATAATATGAAGCTGGAACATCCTTTGGTTGGGATGGTGATATAAAAGTGTCTTTTTATTTCCAAAAAGAAAATTGTTTTCTGTTGGGTACCCAGTCACGTTGGCATTAGGGGTAATGAAAAGGCAGATCTGGCTGCCAAGGCTGCCTTGAATTTGCCTCTTGCCAACATGGGTATCCCCTTTTCTGGTTTTAAATTTGAAATTAACAGGTATGTTTTAGCTAACTGGCAAGGTGATTGAGACAATGTGAGAGTGAACAGACTTCATTCTATAAAGACGTTCTTGTGAGCTTGACAGTCCTCCTACAGACGGTCAAGGAAGGATGAAATTGTTTTGTGTCATTCTCGTATTGGTCATACGTATTTAACTCCTATTTTTCATTTGAAAAGGAACCATCCACCTCATTATGAGCACTGTCAGTGTATATTGACAGCGCATCATATTTTGGTGGATTGTCCTCACTTTCAGCCTGTTAGAAATAATGTGTTTGTTAATGAGGGTGTGGTGGAATCATTCCGATGCCACCAACAGCTTATTATTAAGTTTTTAAAGGTGACAGATTTTTACAGAAAATTAGTTTTTTCATGGTCATAGATTATTTCGTTAATATATTGTGTATACGTTTTGATATAATTGATTTGTTTGTATATATCTTTGGAAAAAATGTATAAATGTTTGAATTAGCCATAGTGTGACCCCCAATAGCCAATGTTTACTTTTGTGCTGGGGGTCATTAAATAAATAAATAAATGTAGTTTACGGTTTGTTTTGTCTGTTTGTTTTTACACATTTCTAGATCACAAATAGTGCACCTACAAAAAAGCCCTTAAAAACCCAAAAATAGTATTAATTTGTTCACACCTTTATATTATTTTATTGTTTTGTTAAGTTTTAAAGTCAAAATATTTGATCAAAATGAAATGCCTCTCATACTTTTTTCTCAAAATAATTAGTTTGTTGGGGAAGTAACTCTTAAAAGAATTCAGTTGTTTAAAGGTTAACAAGCTTTCATTGTACTGTATTATATGTGGCCTACTATAAAGAGTATATAAAACAACTGTTTTCTTATGTTTAAATCCTGGCATGTTACGTTTTTATCAGATCTGCTAATATTTTAACTGACCAATTAAAAAAAAAGCTAATTTTGTATCCTGCCAACATTACTTTAATTTCAATTTTTCTTTTTTGCCTTTCATAGGACACATCTATTGGAGTAGCTATGCTGGAGAGTGATGAAGGCATTCCTTTTCAAAGAGAAATATTGTCAGCATCTGTTGAAAACAAAGGGGTATGTTCAGTAAACATAAAACAATTGTCAAAACATACTAAATACCTTAAAGGTAAAAACAAAAAAACCTTGAAACATACATGTATATGAAAGGTTTTTGGACATGTCCTTATTTTTTAAGTTAATTATAAAAATATTTTCTGTACTAAACCTGTAGAGGCCCATGCAAAGCTAGTAATAGGCCTGGGCTAGATAGGAAATGTAGGCCCCCATTTCAGACTGTTCACTAAGTATTTTTGTAGTTGGTGCTAAATACCAAGGGGTTGGGGGGATAGCCCCCCTCAAAACTGTACACCCATGCCAACTGGCCTCCCTGATCTGGCCTGAACCTATAAAATATCATAACTCATTTGAACTTTTAATTGCTTTAATGATAATGTATACCAGCTCTTAGATTTGTCTAGTGACTGCCTAATATAAATAGTTACTGGAGACTTTTGGCTCAGCTGATAGCTCTCGTGTGCAGTGAAATTTGATGTGATTTTTGCCTCACAAGGCAGTGAGGAAAATATCTATCGTGTTTGAAATTTTTGGCTACGAGAGACCAAAATCTCACAGTGTGTGGGGAAATTGAGCTACAGTAGCTCAGCCTAATTTATGAATTAACCAATTAAACACGAAACAAGATTTCTACAAGAATATACAAATGACATACGTATAGATCTATGTCAATGTCTTGATGACATAATAATTTCTATTCATTTTTTGGGGGATAATTTTCAGGGTTTATTTATTTTTTATTATTGCTTTTTTAGGGGTTAGGTGGGTGGGGGTTATACACAATTTTGCAGTAATATTCATTAAAACCAATACCAATCACGTGATAATCGTAAAAAACCAGCTGACGGTGACTTGAGCTATCAGTCTCAAGTAACTTTTGACTCATCCGATAACTCGTGTGCGATGAAATTGTTGTTAGCTATCAGCTGAGACAAAAGTCTCAAGTAAGATTTTACTCATCTGATAACACTTGTGTGCAGCAGGTTTAAGGATGGCTTAAAAAACCTAAATTTATTAAAGCTTTAAGTTACTTGAAAGGATCTATTCACTAGCAAGACAAGAAGATGAGATAAAAAGTTTATTCTCAAGAAAACCATGCTGAATGTTTTTAATCAAATATGATTGTTCTCTCACTGGATGAAGTCTGCAATCAAATCTCATGAGTTGCACTTAGAAAATAAATAACTTATATTCCATTGAGGCTGAGCCGGATTGTGCACATATTACTTAACAATATACTGATTTTAAATTAAGTGTTTGTCTTTCATAGAAATCAGATTCTGGACAAGCACTACAGGATAATGATGAAAATATTGATCAAGAAAACAAAATGTATGAAACATCTGATGGAAGTAAAATACCATCAAGTGTGAGTATATACTAATTGAAATTATAACTCATTTATAAAATACTGTAAACCATGGAATTAATGCATCATGAAATTATTGCATCCATGCAGAAGTGAACAAAAATGCGTATTCTTATTAATGCGTCTCCCCCCACCCCCAAATAATAAAATAAAATTCAGTCCACATCAAGTAAAAACTACCTTTGCCTGTAATCATATTATTTTAGTTTCATCTTTGATGTCGAGAGCACTCTATACTATAAATAGTGTAAACAGACTATAGTACAGTATTTTTCATGACGGCAATGTTAGAGGCACTGATTTTCCGTGATAACGGAAACGCGGTCTGAATCGCGGAAAAAACTCTGAAACGGAATTCCCAATTTTCTCCAAAAACGTTATTACTCATTTCCAAATAGCTCTTGTTTATTAATTAAATGGATTTTCCAGTGTCACTTTAGAAGTAAAAAAAAAATAGTTGATAACTGTCTATACTAATATATCTGTAGGTGTTAAGCCAAATTAGTTTGGAGCACAGACAATTATCAGTTGTTTGGTTCTTTTACTTCTGTAATTTTAATTTTTAATTTTTTTTTTACTCAGATTCTCTGACAGTTATGCAAGTTAAAGATTTATTACATATTTAGGGTCGATTTATTTATAATATTGATCATAATTTAAAATGATGTTTTTATTTTACTTTTAAATATTCTGCGCATTTATTAATTTTATGAGAAAATAAAATGTGTCAATTAATTATTGCATCGAAGCGTTTGTCATATTATTCGCATTAATTAGTTGCTCACATTAATTTTCTTGATTTACATTATATGAAATTAGTTTATACTTAACTAGTGAAACTGCACTTCTAGTGATTCTGTGTTCACTTCCTCTTGCATACTGGTGACAACAGAGCTTACATTTTTGATGAGTGACAGAGCTAACATTTTATATTTTATTAAAGTGTTGTGTCTCATAGAAGAACGTTTGAAAAATACTATATGATAGTTAATTTTTGGAGTGAATACAGACGTCTCAAGAGCCAGTGATCTGCTGTGAGACTCATGTTTTTTCTCGAATATCTCAGTTTCTTCTTGCGATAAAAATCGATTGTAATTTCTTTTCATACTCAGTCGAGTTCTCGGCAAATCTGGCAAGAAATAACAAAACAATCCCTATTTAGAAAATCAGTGCCAAATAAGGTTGTTGTTAACTGCATGTGTCAAATTGCTTTAAAGCTGTAACAAAGAACATTAAATGTTGTGTTATTAAACTCATGCTGTACCACTTTATTTTGCTTAGCACTTTTGTATGAATAGGTCAATCTTCAGGTTTTTAGGCTTCAATGTCCAGGTTTCTAATGCCTCGATATTGAGAGATTTGTGAGTAACAAATGTTTTTTTTCTTATATCAATAAAATGATTACAAGATAATCTTCTAAACTGAATGACAGAAACCATCAACTGTTTGATAATAATGTATATAACAGAAAGATTTTTTTTTTTTTTTATAGGGATCAGTTCCCAAAGAAGCATCTCATAATTATGAAAACATTTCAGAGGAAGAAAAAATATCTGTGGAAACTCCCTCAAAGGAAATGTTATCTTGTGTGAGTAATAAGAAACTGTTCATTTACAAATTACTTGACATGAATACAGATGAATGACTCTGGATATTTAGAAAACCGTAAAAAAATTTGAATTTTGTTTTATCTAACGATACCTCTAGAGCACATTGATTTTCATCTTATCATTGGCTATTGGACTTCAATCATATGGTCACTTTGACATATTTATTTAGAGGAAACGCACTGCTACCGCATAGGCTACTCTTTCCAGTAAGCAGCAAGGGTCTTTTATAATCACTGTCCCACAGACCATTTAGTAAACCCATGCAACAATGCCTAATATGAATCAATATAATTGGTTTCTATTTATTTATGATCTTTTTTTATTTTATAAAAAAAACATTTAATACAAAAATTTGCTATGTTCTGGACAATGTTTGTACAATAACATTTTAACTAACACGTTGTTTATCTTCTTGAGTAATGTGCATAACTATCAACATTCTTATATTAAAATTCTGTTTTTCTTTTACAGAAATCAAGTTCTCAGTTAGTATCCTATGAAAGTTATGAAAAGATATCTAAGGAGAGAAGAGTATCTGAAAAAAGTCCTTCAAAGGAAACACTATCTAGTGTAAGTTCTAAGAAACTGTTCATTTACAAAATACTTGATATGAATATAAGTAAGTCCAGTGATTCTGCACGTTTGATGATCATGTGCACCATCATATTTTGCATGATGGAGGGAGGATGCAGTCAGTGTTCTTGTTTCAACTTCATAGCTATTATTCAAATGGGTGATTTCCATGGTTGCATGTAACACCAGTATTCCACTCATTATTTGGCCCTAATTGATGATAATGAATCTTGTTCAATGAAGTTTTATTTGGCTTTCAGAGGAATGTGCCTTACAGTAACTTACATTAACTAAAGTGTTGTTTGACTTTTATAGCAATCAAGTTTAAGATCAGCATTATATGACAGTTATAAAAAGATTTCTCAAGAAAAAAGAATATCTGAAAAATCCTGTTCAAAAGAAAAAATGTCTAGTGTAAGTATTAAGAAACTGTTGATTTGCAAAATACTGTAAAATATGAAATTAATGCATCTCTTTGGTATAGTACTTTCAGAAAAACACATGATTTTGCAATAGTCAGACCATAATACAATTCCCTAAAACTGAGACTGTGTTAAGAAGTTTTATAACATGCCTCAATATTTTGCAAACACTTTGATCAAATGTTTTGACTTCAGTTGATTATACTTAATAAAACAACTGACAGAAATGTTTGAAGTATTTGCAGAAATTTAGCCATATTAAACACATCAAAACACACACTCAAAGCTAATAATGTAGTCTTTGAAGCACTTATTATATTTTTGAAATAATGATGAAAAAAGCGCCTGTGCTAAATATCTTCCCTGTTGGTCAAAACTAGGCTGTGACGTCACATCTTATGATATACGTTGATGGGTATAATATAGACCTCTCAAAATCGGTATCTCGCATTGTGAGGAGATAAAAAAATATCCCATGGCTATATCCTCCACCGCAGTGTAATAAAACTGTAAACATTATTCTGTATATTTTTTATTTTTGTTTGACTTTTATAGCAAGCAAGTTTTCAATCATATGGAAGTTATGAAAAGATTTTTAAGGAGAAACATTCCTGAAAAATCTTCAAAATTTTTATTTTATTTATTTAACTGTCGTTAAATACAAAAGTAAACATCGGCTATTTGGGGGTCACACTATGGTTAATTCAAACATTTATACATTTTTTCCAAACATATAAATACTTCATTTATTGATTGTTTAACAATCCCCACCACAAAAAATAAACATCAGCTAAAAAAAGTGTAAGTGTAAAGTGCTGATTTATATTATTTAATATATACAACAGAAATAAAAAAATATATATTAAAGAATTAAATACATATCATTATGATAAAAAATATAAAACCCTATAATAAACAAAACAATGTTAAATATATAACTACATGTATGATAAAACCAAATTCAATAAAACTAAGAGTGAAAAGTAAATTTATGATAAAAACCAGTTTGCTTTAAATAATTAATGATGAGTTGAGGATGGAACCTAAATGATTCCACCACACCCTCACTTTCAAAAACATCTCTCCTAGCCTGAGCAAAGTGAGGACACCACCAAAATATGATGCACCATCAATCTACACTGACAGTGCTCACACTGAGGTGGAGGGTCCTTCTTCAAAAGAGCCAATATATAGTTTGAGTAATAAAAAGCATTCTCATTTAGAAAATTCTGAAATGAATCTTTAGACTACTGAATTCTTTTAAGAGTTATTTCCCCAAAAAACTGGATTAATTTTGAGAAAAATCAGTTTGAGAGGCATCTCAATTTCATCAAATATTTTTACTTTAAAACTAAACAAAACAATACAATAATATAAACGTGTGAACGAATTAATATTATTTTTGAATTTTAAAGGGCTTTTTTTTGTAGGTGCTCAATTTGCAATTTTGAAATGTGTGAAAAAACAACAACTATAAACTATGCTTGGTCATTTGTATTTATGGTCGGATTGCTCACATTCAACACCATATTCTTGCCCTCACACTTAGTGTCATTCAAATTATTTATTTGAAAATTCTCTCTGTTCGCTCCCAATATTCAGAATCAAAATACTCACCTTCGCTAAACCCAGAATAAGTTTAATTCCCAATTATCTCTTCGTTATGTTATGAAAAACTCCCTAAAAAGACCGATGTTTACACCAAACTTTTCATCGATAAAGGTATTCTAACGCTTCAAAAAGCAATTGGTAACATCCTATGTTGATAGGTATTGCATCATTTCCTCTCATAATGCAATTAAGCAACAAGAAATACTATTTTTAAAGGGCCAGTTTGATTGTCAAGAAATGTTGCCTTCAGTATTCAAGCATTTGCAAGACATCGAGAAAAGTCGCCTGCAGTGTTCAGAAGGTTAACATTCACAATTGATAATTCATTTCCTCTGCTTATTCTAAGCACCCTTATCTAGCATAATAACAGAACATTTTGAAGGCAAGTGTCCCAAAACTATAGTTTAAATGAAATAATAATAAGACAGTAAGCTACATGTATGTCTAAATGTTGATAACTTAGACCATTTTCGGTTTTAATTAATATGTGTTTTTATCTTTTACAGGAAATAAGTTCAAGTGACACTTCACAGTACAGTGAAATGTCTGAAAAATCTACTGTGAGTATATTAATTTTTAAACTTGAATTAATTTTAGAAAAAATTGTATGTAATTACTAGCAAGGGATTGTTCACAGTAATTAGCATTTTCCTATACCTATACAGAATACAATTGGAAAGAGGTTTTGAACATGGACACTTTTTCTCAAAAGGTTAAAATTAGGCATTAAAATTAGTTGGTTAATAAAACTGAAATTGGGTAATAAACAGGAAATTAAACTTGTAAAAATTTAAATTATTCACTTTGGATATAAGCCTGATATGAAATGGAATCTTATCTAATATTTTATAAGAATGTATGTACATGTAAGTTTGTAATTATGTAGATAAATGTATTAGAAGATAGAGTGAAATTAAATACTGGTGATTGGGCTCGTGTTAATTTTTGCACTATGTATTTTGTGTATTTATGAGAAACTCACACATAAAGACAGAATTAATTGCAGGCACACTTTCTAAGTGTTGGTTATTCTAAAATAACAAGGAAATCAAAACACAAGTCATCAGTTGGAATGATTAACATGACTGTTTAAAATCATTCCAATGTTTTCATGTGATTATGATGGTTCAAATTGTATGGCTGGATATACTTATCTTTTGGGAACAGCTGATATAATCAGTTTTGACAATAATTCATGAGTAGATGTTTATTACCCTTTGGACTCTACCATGTGTAGAATTATTGTTTTGAACATGGTAATAATTTTGTTATACAGATTTTCAATAAAATGCTATTTTAATTTTAATTTAGGTGTTTGTTATTTTTTAAATAATATATTTCCATTTTATAGGCATCAAAACAAAGATTGTATAAACCTCAAAAGATTTTCCAGGAAAGAGAAACATCTGAAACATCTTCGGAAACAACAATACCATCTGATGTGAGTAATATGAAATTATAGAAAATTAAAAAAATATTTTATGTCAATACAAGTGATTTCATACTACTAGTAATTTGGTGATTATATGATGATTTTCAGCATAGTGCAATGTTCACATGGTTCTTCCTAGAAATATATGAGTAGTGAGAGGGAAAAAAGCTAATGTGGATGTGTTTAGTGTGAATTAAAAAAAATAAAAAATGTATTTACACTGGCATAATATTGTGAGTGGCAATCTACAGTGTAATTGACAGCATCAGTTGAAACTTCAAAGTGCCAGTTGGGCCAAACCAGTCCCAACCATAATGAACCATTTTATGTAGATCTGTTTTCACCTGTATGACAATGAGATTTTTTTTGTATATGGGTAATTTCATAATAAAAACGGAACTTAAACACAGTTTATAATTTGGAATAATTAGGATATGAATAAATGTATTATAACTTCAATAATCATTTAGGTGTTTGTTATTTTCAAAATATTTTTGATATTGATAAATGAAAGATTAATTTTTAATTGGTTTATTCAAATGGACATAAAGAAATATTTTCCTCTAATACTGTTTATCAGATTAAGGGAGTAAAATGTTTTTTAAAATAATGATTATAAAATAAACCAAATAAAACTTTCAATTCTTCTACATACTTACTACATTGTAACTTTAAAAATATTTGGCTTATTCTCTTATTTGTAATTAATAATTACTTAAATGTGGATCATTTAACATTAAGTGGATCAACATTATTCTTGTTTTCCTTTTAAAGGAATGCATCGCAATGGAGAGAAAAATAGCTGAAAAATATCGTGGAAGGACTGTTGTGTTTGGTGTGAGTATTAAGAAATTCTTAGTCATGTGTATATAAACATTTTTGAGTCTGTCTTATTACCAAACTGTGTGACAGAAACTAATTCAAGCTTTGTTTGCCATTTTCTTATAGGGATTAGATCCCAGACTAGCGCCTCGCAGTTATGAAAACCTTTCTCATGAACAAAGAAAACCTGCAAAAACTTCTTCAAAGGAAACCGTATCTATTGTGAGCAATAAGAAATTATTCATTTTCAAAATTATAAACATGAATACAGGTGATTCTACACATTTGTATTATATATTTGTGATAATATATTGATATTTTCAAGTCAAGTTACACAGTGAATTGGAGTTGATGTTTGGCTGTCATACATGGTATAATGTTAATCAATTTAATTGGTTTAACTCGACAGCTGTTTGTTTACTGGGCCTTTTTATAAAATACTATGTTTTGATCAAATGTTGTACAGTAAAAGTTTACTTGAAGTTTTCTTTTAAAGGAATATTTTTAGGTACAAACATTTATTCTTATTTTAATTAAGCTGTTGTTTAAATTTTATAGGAATCATTATCTGGACAAGAATCTCCTAATTTTGAAAATATTTCTCAGGAAAGAATATTTGAAAAATATCATTCTAAAGAACCATCATTTAAAGTGAGTTATACTAATTTAGAAAAAACATTATTATTACTAAATTAATTATACTAATTTAGAAAATATGTTAATTATTATTACTAAATTAAGTATACTAATTTAGAAAATATGTTAATTATTATTACTATATTATTATTACTAAATTAATTATACTTATTTACAAAATACTGAAATTAACATAGTCTAAACCCAATTAATCATCTTATTCTTTGGTTCGTGTATCTAGCATATTTCTGACAAAAGTGCTACCTAGCCTTTTCATGTCAGGTCTTCCAATGAGTTGGAGCTACATGTAAATTGTGGTTACCAAGCAACACAGAATGGTACTCATTTGAAATACTTACCTGTTTGCCCATTTTACCATTTTCAATAACTTCATGTAAAATTCATATATGATTACAATTCTGTGTGTTTTAGCAATATTTTTTATTCATTATTCCACAATCAATTAATATGATGTTGTGTGAAGAAATTACATTTGAAAACATGCTACATTGTGGTTTCCATGCAACGCAGAATACTACTTAGTTGAAATACTTTATCTGTTTGCCAATTTCACCGTTTTCAATAACTATATGTAAAATTCATATATGATTATAATTCTGTTTGTGTTTTGGCAAATATTTTTAGAGATCATTTTGCTTTGTTGAAAAATATGTTATTTGTAGTGTGGCTTTTACAGGAATCAATTTCTAGACAAATATCACCATATGGGGAAAGATATGTGTCTGAGAAATCAAACGTGAGTACTAACATTTAATTTACAAGAAACACTTAATGAAATTAAATTGTGTCCATTTACTACCCATGAGAAACAATATTTTAAGACTCTTTCCACTCTCACATTTACCACCAGTGACAGACCTGGGAGCATTAAATTCTCTATTAAATGTTTGGGTTATTTAAACTTTGTCCCACACTAACAGAGCTTTAATTGCTATGTTAAACCTCTTTCACTGTAACAGTATCACAATTTAATGAGTTTCTGTTATTGATCATACCACACCTACATGTAAATCATTTTGTTTTTAATTTTTGTTTTTCTTTACTTTATTTTTTTGTTTTTTTTAAGTATAATTTATTTTGAATGATATTAAGAAAGTATATTAAATCTGAAAGTGTTCTGGGGCAAAACACAATTTTGCAGAGAAACAATTTTTTTTTTTATAGGAATCAATTTCGGGAACAGAATTGCAAGAGAGTGATGAGATTCTTTCTGTACAAGGAGAAATATCTGAGGAATCTGTTGAAAAGAAAGGGATATGTTCAGTACGTCTAATTTACTAAAATGTAGCTTATATAATTGCTAAAAATACTTTAATATTTGAACATGTTCTTTTTCTTAAAATTAATTATAAATAATTTTCAACAGTAAATCTTTAAAATATCAACAGTGAATTTGACTTCTAATTAAGGATAATTAATTTAATTGAATTCCTCTTTTAGTTGTCAATTTAAAAAAAAAAATTAGTTCCAACTCATTTACTAACTGGCTCTAATAGATTTGGTTACTTAATTTGCTGATTTGTAAAAAAGCAAATCTGAATGTATGGGCTTACTGCTGTTCATCTGTCTACTGACTGACTAACTTGTATAATTAACTTTATTGTAATTTTCATTTAAGTGTTGTAGTTCCCCAAGTTCTACACAGAAGCATAAACAAGCAGAAGAGAGAGTTTCATATTATCAGGCAGATGCAGTGAGTTGAATGGATTATCATATGAATTTAATGATCTATGTTACTGATTATCAAATAATTAAAATGAAAGCTTTTAATAGGCATAAAATAATTACGAAAAAGAGAGAATAAAAGATGTTGATATAAGTAAATTAATATTGGATTCATTGTTTACCAAAAGTACCTCTACAAAAAATAATATCTTTGCCACATGCAGAGTAGGCTTACTATTAATTATTACTTGAAAAACCTTAAAAACAATATCCAACTTGTGAGATGGGATTTCAAACTTTGAAGTATCAGTCCGTTTTTGATCATACAAACTATGAGCATGGTAACAAATAATCAGATTGGTAACCAAATCTTGATGTCATTACAAAATTTAATAAATGTGACCCATTCAGGCTACACCAGTCACTCACAATGACAAAATATGAAAAATGAGTTATAGCAATAACCACATTCTACATACAATTATTTTTAAAATGGTGTTTAATTCATGTCAAAATATTGAAAAATGACTGAGCTATGCCATTTTGAACATGGGAAGGTCTTGACTAATTATTGATGTTTAGCAGTAAACTTCTACAATACTCAAATTTGGCTAATCCTTAGAGCCCACTCCAGAAAGGTATTGCAGGTACAAATAAGGGGCAATAAAATGTCTTTGATCATGAGACTAAGGGCAAATAAAGGAGTAGGTGTGATACTTGAAACAGCAACATAAAAGAGTTTTCTTAGCTTTATTCTTGCTTTGATTTAACTGTGTTTATTTGAATGATTACAAAGAACCCTTTTATGAATAAAATCATTGTTCACATGAATTGCAGGTACTAATTAGGGGCAATAAAATACCTATAATCATGAGACTAAAGGTAATTAATGATACAGGTGTGATAAGTGTGATATTTGCAACAGAAACATAAAAGTTTTCTTAGCTTTGTTCTTGCTTTGATTTGACTGTTTATTTCAAAGAATACACAGAACCCTTTTATGAATAAAATCATTGTCAGTTCACATGAATTGCATACAGCAGATAAAGCAAAGTAACCGAGGGTCACTAAAAGCTGTAATAAATTATTTTGATGTTAGCTAGTGTAATATACATGTCATTAAAAGATGCCTAGTTAAAAATAGGTATGTGTGACATGTGACTGGTTTAGCTGGAATGAGTCACAACTTAGGAAAACAATGAAAAAATGATTTTGTTATTGAATATATGGCTATTTTGACAGGTTCAGTTCAATTTTTATAAAAACTTGTAGCCAGTGGCTTCTGTTTACCGGTGTCTATTCTGTTCAGGTTAAATAATTATCAGTTATTGACCGCTCATGAGGGCAAGATCATGTTTTATGGAATGAAGAAACTGATATTGACCGAATATGCAGTCAGTAACTATTTTATTACATAATTAGTCAAGTAAATTCACGATGTGCTAAATATTTATTTTTCTTGCACATTGGATGATTTCTACATACACTGTAACTAATGATGTCATCTTTGTAATGTTATAAAACAAAGATGACGATGGCAGAAATCTGTGACGAATTAATGAACTTTGAATGACGTGACATAATTATGCAATCAATTTAACTTTTGATGGACCGGCGACACAAATATCACAAATTACGGGCGGTTGTGACCGGTTTTCAACCAATGAAAACACTAAATATATTCTCATTATGTAATAAAAAGGTAAATGCATAGAGTGAATTTGTAGTGGCCATTATAAATAGTTGACATTAGATAAGTATAAACTATTTATTAAATGGAAAATGTTTGGCTTTTTTTTGTAGAAATCAGTTTCCAAAGATGTATCTCATTATTATGAAAATATTTCTCAAGACAAAATATCTGAAACCCTTCGTTCAAAGAAAACACCACCTAGTGTGAGTAATAAGTAATTGTTCTCATACAAATTACTCAATAAAAATACAGGTTATTCTGGTATTTTCTATGCACTTTGTATCTTGCTCAGTCATGATAATGTAATTAATATTTTTAAGACATTATCCTGAATGGATGAAGATACCTTTTGGATTACCTGCCAGAGACAGATGAATAAATTTGAGAAAGATACTGTAGTGTGTGTCCACACCCTGTGTACCCATATCGATCCATTTTTACATACAATACAATATAATTTCTTTTCTTAGTTGCCTGACACCTGTTAAAAAAAATATATATATTCTGAGCAATTATTGTTTTTAAAGTTTTTTTTATATTTATATATATATTCAAATAAAATAATTTTTATTAAAGGTTTAATTTAATTTAATTTATATATATTAAGTTTTTTTATATATATATATATATATATATATTCAAATAAAATAATTTTTATTAAAGGTTTAATTTAATTTACTTTTTTGTCATTTATTTTATGGTTTTAAAATGTATTTATATAATTTGTCTCTTATAGCAATCACGTTCTAGATCAGTATCATATGAAAAAGAAAGAATTTCCTCAGAAAGAAGAATGTCTGAAAAACTTCCTTCTAAGAAAACACTATCTAGTGTGAGTAATAATAATAAAAAATAATTAATTTACAAAGTATTATTTTATAAAATACTTGACATGATTTTGAGCCCACTTGTTCAAAATCTTATTTAACTTAACCATTGGGTAAACGTAACTCTCAGTTAAATGCTTTAATCCAGGATTAGATAACCACTTGTTTAAAACCTGTTGTGGTAACACTACCTTAACTCAAGGTTAGTTAACACTAACTCATGGTTAACTTATCAATGAAAAGTAAACAATATCCCAGAAAACACTTGTTTTGATTGTGTAGACAAATTCTTGTTACAGCTTTAAGGTAAAAAAAAAAACTGGTTCTTGATGTTTTGATTAAAATAGATACTGCTTCACACGGTATTATTATGTAACATGAGTGGATTGTTTTTCATATTGTGTTTGTCCTTATATATTAAAATTTAGTACATTTTAATTCATTATTCCACAGTCAATTAGCATGATGTTGTGTGGAGAAATTACATTTGAAAACATGATGTCATAATAATCAGCAGATATCAGAATGTCTTTTTAGTCATCATCTTCTGTAAAACACCTTTGTATATGCATCACTTTCTGCTTGTTTTCATTAAAATAAAATAAAATGTTATTTGGCATCCAGTGGCATTTAAACACATGCCAGGGCTGCTTTAACTCTAACCCGGAAATAATAAAATTGCCTTTCCTGGCTATCCATCATCTTTTTATAAACGACGTCAATTTGTTTTGTTCTAGAATCATTTGTTGTAATAATATATTTAACTGAAGTGTTTAACAATAAACATTATTATGTTAATTGAAGTATTTTTGTATCTTTTATAGCAATCACGTTCAAAATCGGCTTCATATGACTATTATGAAAAGTCTTCTCCAGAAAGAAGAAAGTCTGAAAAACTATCTTCTAAGAAAACACCATTTCATGTAAGTATTAAGAAAATGTATTATTTTACAAAATATTTATTTATTTTTCTTCTTTCTACATATTCATGATAACTGAAACAAATTATAATGTGAATAATTAGAACTGCATTTCGTGGTTGCCTCACAACCTTTTTATAAAAGACATCAGTCTCATATGTTTCATTCATATTTTGTGCAAAGATATTTTAATTAAAGTGTTGTTTTGCCTTTTAGAGGAATCTTCATAACTAAAACATTATTCTTGTTTCCATTAAGTGTTTTTGTGTTTTCTTTTATAGCAGTCACGTTCTAGATCAGCACCATTAAACAGTTATGAAAAAGTTTCTATGGAAACAGGAATATCAGAAAAATATCTGTCAAACAAAACAACAAGTGTGAGTAATACATTTTTTTTACACTAATTTCAAAATACTCTTTGTTAGGAAAGAATTGAAGTAATATATATTATAATTAACTATAAATCCTAAATCTCAAATAAAATATGTGAATGAAGGATTTATCATAAAATCAAAAGAATGAATAAAATATAATGTTCTACCTTTTAAATCTTTAAAAGTTTCAACTTTATGATAGTTCCAATACTGTAAAATACTTTATTTTTGAGGGGTGTAATTTTTGCGCTAAAGATAAATTGGCATGTTCACAGAATTAATATTTTGCGCATCCTTGGTTAAACAGATTTTTTTTTTTTTTAAACTACCTTATATAAATTACGTGTTAGTAAATTGCTGGCCAATTCATATTTTCAAAAATCAAACCAATTATTTTGGTGAACATGTAAAAACGCAAATGGCATACACCATTCAATAATGTCGTCCACTTGGGCAGTGTAAATATAACTTGGCACTTGTGAAATATTAATCCGGAAAGAAAGGAACAAACGTTTAACATCGTTTTAAATTATTATTCTTGTAATTCATGTAGATAAGGGTTTAATTTTTCAAGATTCTTAATTTCATGCTAAATACGTTTGAGCGAATAGTGCAAAAATTAAGTCCCCATGAAAATAAAGTATTTTACAGTATAGGATGTTTCATAGAACACTAGTAACAAACTAATTTTTATATAAAATTTATTATATACATTTGAATATATGTAGTTTTTGCAACTTAACACCAGAAACTTTACATTTATTTTATGATTGCAATATTCTTTTTAATTTATGGAAAGAATCTGAAACTTGGATTATGATGAAACTGAAGTCAAACTAGATTTAATATTTCCTCTTTTTATTTTTATTTTCTTATCTGTTGTCTTGATTAACCAATGATTTGGTTTCTACTGGTGTTTAATAGTCAAACAAATGTGGTACATTCAAGTCCACTTAATTGGATTCCTGATAATAGCATATTCCTGTTATTTGTATAATATTCTGCTGCACAGAACAATTTGTATGTAAATATATAAAAAAAACCTATCTTTTAATTGCATATATGCTTTCTTTATAATGTCCAGTTAATTGCATAAGAAAATGTAGAAAACTTTTATTTTTCTTCCAATATACATAAAATCATGGCTGATCTTAACATTTTTATCAAATAATTACAAAATGACCACAAAGTAACCATATACTATTTTTGCATCTGTTATAGCATCCAGGTTACGTGATCAAAGAATTCCTTATATGCATCTGCCAAAAATACGAAATTAAATTAAATTAACTGCAGGTGATTTTGCCAAAACCATCAGTAGTAGTCTTTAGTCCATACATAGTTTTATTGCATTCATAAAACATCTAGCAGACTATTTAATTTACCATACTATACAATAGATGATATACCTAAATATGCATAACCAACATTATTTTTATTTTAAATCTAATTTTATTTGCTTTTTATAGGAATTAGTTTCTGGAATGGAATTGCAGGATGATGATGAGGTCCATTCTTCACAAAGAGAAATGTATAAGGAGTATATTGAACAGAAAAGGTTATGTTCAGTAAGTATTAAGACATTATACTAACCAAATAACATATATCTATACCTGACAAACAATGGAAAAATTAGTCACATTACACCAACTATACTTTTATGGGGTATATATACATTTATATTTTTTTATGAATATATTTTCAGTGGTAAACCTAAATTATCAACACTGAATGCAACCTTTAATAAGAGTTAATTTAAATTAGTTAATTAATTCCTCATTTTTATTTTATCGCAAATAATGTTTTAGACTGGGTTATTTTTTACTAGATTAAATGATTTGTAAGAAAAAGCAAAGTGAACTCTTGTAAGTCATGTTTCTTCTTGTGTCTGCTTAATAAAAGTGGCTGTTCAAATAGTCTTAATTTTGTACCATCATTCTGTTAGTCAAACTTGAATATATATGATATGTAAAATATATAATTTATGGGAATAAATACTGTGTCAACTAACTAATATAATTAACATTATTTTCATTTAAGTGCTGTATGTCAAGGTCTGGGAAAAAGAAGCAACAGAAGAAGAAAGGGAAAAATTGGTCATATTATCAAAAATCAGATGCAGTGAGTTAATTTGATTATACTATTAATTTAAAGATAAATGTACTTGGTTATCTGATGTACAGAGCTGGTTCATGTGAATAAATTGATTATCATATTGACAAAATAAGTTATTTTTATGGAAGTAAACATACATCACTATAGACAAAGTAACAGATTTTTGATATGAGAAATGGTTTTGTCTTCTTTGGGCAAAAGTCAGGGTTGATACAGGCTACTGAAATACTTAGATGTTGATTATAATATTAATATGTTTAGGTGACAAAATTGATTATCATAGCAAAATAAAATAAATTCTTTTAAATAAATTGATGTCAAATGGACAAAAAAACTAGAAAAGACAAACAGCAATATATTTGTAAACATTTTATTACATGGATATGTAGAGGATACAGTGTTTTCAGGTCTTCTTCTTTGGACCACAGGAACAAATAAATCAATATCTTTGTTTATTATCATAACTGAACATTAATTAATGATATACAAATATATGTATTCCATATATTTTGTGCCTGAATGTTCATATATTAGTTAACAGTATTTTCATTTTAATTGATGTGTTGTTTGTCTTTTATAGGAAAAAGATTATGAACAAGCACCACAGGACGATAATGAAAATATTTATCCTGAAATGTCTAATGGAAGTAAAATAATATCTAGTGTGAGTACCGATAGAGTTCACGAAATACCATAAATTAGTACAGCCTTTACATGTGAATTTGCACTTCAACATTATGAAATTGACCTTATCTTGGTTTATTCAATTATAGGAAAATAATAATAATATATAACTGAAGTCTTATTTGCTTGTTTTTTCACAAGTAATTTATATGTCATAACTACATTTGCCATTATAATGATTGAGACATTTCCAATGTTATATTCTATTTTCCTTAAAACATTATGATAAAATCTAAACATTCATTTTGTCACCTCTACGACAAAGGAGCGAATATGCAATTTTCCCAAATTATATAACAACATTTTCAAAATTTGATGTCCCATTGATTTTTGTTGTTGTCTGTAATTAATTAATTAACTAATTAAAGGAGTGAAAAATAAAATTGTAATTTTCTGAATAAAAATCTTCGGCCCTATTAACATGAAAAATGATTTTATGTCAATTTATTAAATTTTGAATGTTTGTCCCTTCGTCAAAGCACCGATGATTTGAGCGTTGATTCCAAACTGTAAAGGTTTTATAAGCTCAAGTCCTGCCTTGCTTTGAGGACAGGCTAGCATACCCAGTGGCTACATAGCAGTTTCACCAAATATTCACATTGGGTTTAACATGAAGTGTAAAAACTAGTCTACCTAGTAATTTCATCCTGAATGCAGACCTGGTGTTTCAGTGTAGCCTATATCTTACCTATTTAGGACAGTGGTGCTAATATTCTTATGGCATGTACATGTACTGCGTCAATTTGAAGCTACCTGCAGTACATCATACATATTAACAGAATTGTCTTTCATAGCATTCTTACCAAAATACTGCTGTCATTGTTTAGTTACTGTTTGTTTTTTGACACCTTTTTATCTCATTTTGTGTAATAATATCTTAATTCAAGTGTTATTTGCATTTAGAGTAATTAAATTAACTGTTGTTTATCTTTTACAGCAACCACGTTCTCGATCGTCATCTTTAGACAGTTATAAAAAGATTTCTCAGGACAAATATTCTAAGAAAACACTACCGACTGTAAGTGATAAGCAAATGTATTATTTTACAAAATATTTGATTTTGTGAATGTGCATAACTATAATGATTAATTAATGATTAATTTTATTTTGTCTATCTTTTATAGCAATCACTTTCAAGATCATTATCATATGAAAAGATATCTCAAGGAAGAAGAATGTCTGAAAAATATTCTTCAAAAGAAAAAGTATCTAGGGTGAGTAATAACAACGGTAATCTTCTAAGGTGAGGGGATAGTTTGAGCATGCCCATATTCATATGGTTTGGGCATGTCCACCATGGGCCCAGTGTCATAAGACAAGGGCACTGGGTCCGAGGAGGAAAAGCAAGACAATTATAGAGAAAGAGGAAGTATCTTCTAAAAATAACAGTTGATATTTATACAACTTTCATTGCAATGACTTTCTTATTTTCCTCTGTGAATGGGAAATAATTTTTAAAATAACATATTGCATCTGTTTAGATTTAAAATGGATTTATGTTTGCTGTCATAAAGTATTGGAATTTCACGTTAAAGTTTAATCTTGTGGCAGTTTATCTGCATTCAGTAACCTCTGTTAATGATGAAATTTGATGAAGTCACAGGTAAATAAGACTGGCCATTTTTATTAATAATAGCGAGAAAAAATTAACATCTGCCTAGCTATTTATATTTTGCCCATTTTTACGTCATGCATCTGTAGATAATATCATACATTTGAGTTATTAGATGTTCAAGAAAGCGTGGACACAAAACTGAAAATTGTTTCAAATTATAAAGTCCATGAATGTCTGTGATAAATTTGCATGCATAGCTGTGACTTTTTAAGTGAAGTTAACTGTTCAGCAACAGAAAGCTGCATGCAAGTTTATCATAATTAAGTAAATAAAAGATAGCTGATTTTATATTAAGGTTTCACAATTTTAATGGTTTTTAGTAATTGTTATTAACAACTGCAGTTTGACACAAAATGATGTATATTAAATAGAAAATTTTATGTTGTCATTGAAATATGATTGTTAATTCATTTCACGAAGTATGCAGTATCACACATGTCATGAGATATGATTGCAGACTTCAGTCAATGAAATAATTTATTCACCTGAAAATTTAAAAGGTCGTTTTTGTTTTCATTTTAATTATAAATTTGTTTTCCTTTCATAGGAATTAAGCGCAGGTCACCCATCACAGTACAGTAAAACATACACATCTCTGGAAACCAGAACATCTGCACCTTTGGACTTCTGGATTAAATTTCAAAAAGTTTAGGTCTAGTGGGTACTAGTAATAGCAAACTATATGGTTTAAAGGACAAGTAAAATATAATACTGTTTTGGGTTATTGTTTTCATAAACAGTATCTATAAACACCCACTAAAACAGATGAGATAAAACATAATTTTTTTTTTTTTTTTAATTATATGTTTTTGACGTTTAAATTTCGTGAACAGTAATGTAAAACGCCATCAAATCCACCATTACTTATCTCCCCTTTTTCGCAGCGAGATGTCACTTTTCTGTGACATACAACGGGCCAAATGATATTTTGTGTCTAGTAACTGATAGTGAAATGGCTTCAACAGTTCATTTTCTTTGTGCTCAGCTAGCTATCAACATGTTTTTTGAAGATGAAATTGAGTTTGAGGACATACCAATATGCGACAGATTACCTATAGTGCAGCCGTGCTTCAAAATGTGTATTCAATCATAATCGATACCTCGATAAGTTGGAGAAGCTCTGACAAGACATAAAGTTCTCTAACCTCAAATGACTGTCTTCCCAGAATTAGAAAGTATCAAAGGCAAGATGTTTCTATTTCATGCTTTTTCACCCCACTATTTCTAATTTACAAGAAATACTGACTGACAGTCTGCAAAGTCAAAGCAATTACACCAGGCTAAACAGAAGTTTCATTATAATTAACTATAATTTTATTTACGCAATCAATGGCATTCACTAGTTTATATTTGTTAGTTGATTTCATGTTTTGTTATTGGAAAATGATCAGTCTGAGAATCCTGTTGATATTTGTTGTTACACTATGTCACTGAGAAGTGCAAATCAACAAAAGCTCGAAAATTCTGATTATTTTCTATTTCTTTGAGAATATTAGTAATCATTTGTGATATTTTTTATTTTAGTGAAAGATCGCTATGGGAGTGACATAGAGTCGGATTCAGATTCTGAAACAGAAGATGAAGATGCTAAGGTATGAAACAACTTTTTAGATAAAATGTCATTGTTCTACATGTAACTGCACCATAAGCTAGTGTACATATATATATATATATATATACCTTTTTGTTTTATCCATTAAATACAGGTGTTTTATTTTATAATATCATCACATTCATCATCGTATTTCTTATTGAATTAACTTTTGTGTAAATGGTCAACAAAATTAGTTTTTATATTTATATCGCAGGCTTTGACATCTCAAGTGGAGAAAGATTGGTTGAGAACTCTTGCTGCTGTCAAAACTAAAGACCCTCGAATTTATCAGAAAGACAACAAGTTCTATCACAGTTAGTACAATACTAAATTGCATTTTGAAGACAGAAAATCTGTAATTTTTTTCAGTGTTTGTCTTTGGTTTCTTTCATCCAACCATTTGAACAACTGTTAAAATCATGCCAGTTTCATGTAACTGAATACAATTGGAGCACATTGGTCATATAACAAATCATGTTGATACTAAATAACAACAAAAACAAGATTAAAATTGTCTGAGATGCTCTGTGTGATGGCTTATCTGAAAGAAAAAAAACCCCAAGTAGAATGAAAAGCAACTGAAATAATATGAAAAACATTTATGTTGTTTTCTGTACTTCATTGTTTTGAATTTTGTTATTGTTTTTAGATGAAACCAGTGATTCATCCGAAGATGAGTCATCATCAAAGAGGAAGAAGAAGAAAAATACTGAGAAACCAATGTTTCTTAAGGATTATGAGAGAAAGCTGATTCTAGAGAAAAAGGGGTAAGACCAGATATATTAAACTATTACCATGTTTCACATTTTGGATTTCCACTTTGTTACATTATTTTCAAAAAAACATATACAAGAAATATCAACCACCAAATATAGTCCTGCCAGGTGCATACTGAATCATGTTCTTAAATACAGATGGTAAAAATATGAAGTTGAAATACATGTGATATATTTCAGGTTTAAAATACTGTTAATTAAGAGTTTTTGTTTGAACACTGCAAATCCACCAATGCTCCAAGTGTGTAATATACTTATATAATATACATACTTAAAAATTAATATTTTTTTCTGTTTTGTAGAATTGCGAGTGATGAGAATGACAGTAAGTTTGACAAACAGAAGTTGAGCTACTTTGAGGAGCAAGACAAAATTAAAGAAAGGTGAACAAATTTAACACTGGCATATGGTACAAATATGACTTCATTGTGGTTTGTTTTTACCGTAAGAATCTCTCTGAAATAATTTTGCTTTAATTACCAATTATAGTAATGATTGATTGGCCAAATTCAAAGTTTTCTGTATAAAAATTAACAAGTGACAAATTAAACAAATCACAGATTATATAAAAATAATTTTATTTATATATAATAACCTTTTTCAAATTTCTATAATGTATATTTAATAAAAGATCAGTTAAAACAGCAATTTATGATATGTATATGTGATTATTAACAATGTGTTAAATAAATATCCTTTATAATTTAACTTCATATTTCTAAAAATAACCCATTTATTCAATTATTTATAAGCTTTTGTCTAACAGTTGATTGTTTTGTATTGTAGTTTACACAAGCGTTATTAATTTTATTTCTTCCAGCTTCAAACCTCTATTGGAAAGTTCTGACAGCTCTGACAGTGAGACAGAACTTTTCACTAAGAAGAAGGCGACAGAGAAGGAGAAAGTAATTATTAAACACCTTTATATAGTTTTTATAGTTTACTTAAGCATGTGTCAGCTTGTTGTCTTCTGTGAAACTACTCATTCATTGAAGCTGATCTTTGACTTGGATCAGCTCATCTCTGACTTGGATCACCTCAACTTTGACTTGGATCAGCTCATCTCTGACTTGGATCAGCTCATCTGTCTTGGATCAGCTCATTTCTGACTTGGATCAGCTCATCTTTGACTTGGATTGGCCCATCTTTGACTTGGATTGGCCTATCTTTTAATAGATAATAATTCAGGATTACCACTTGATAACTGGATGATATAGTGTTTATGTTGAGAATTTAACTGTAAATTATACAAGAAATGTTTGTTGTACATATTTATATATGTGGCATTATTAATGTTTAATCTTTCAGGTAAAGATATATTAAAACACTTTTTTTGGTAGATATATATTCAAATGTACGTACTGTCTATTTAAGGTGAAAGAAGAAGAAGATTACATAGAATGGTTGAAAGGACAACGAGATACTCTGGATAAAGACATTGGACTGGAACTGGTAAGCTTTTCTGTCTTTACTGGTAAATATGAGAAAATGTAAAATATATTTTAACTAATAACATAATAAAACAATAGAACATGTCAGTGTTTTAATAATGAAATTTTGAACAAGAAACTATGACTTACTGTGTGTTTATGAGAGCTGGGTGTACTGCCCCATTGATTTTGTAATCAGTTCACAGTCTGAAATTGTAATTTATAAAAAAAATATTCCTAGTCTATTTTTACATCTAGTCTAGCTTGAAATGTGGCCAGACCCTTACATTTGAACTGACTCTTGAACATTTTAACTGGTCAGGACTGGTGGTTAATTCATATTGCTGCAAGTTTATACATACAAAAATGTAACATTTTAATTTTATACAAAAAAAATAAAAAATTGTGGAGTATATATGTTAAAATAGAGTGAATATTTTATTCTATTAAGGAACCTTTGAAAAGTTACTGGGATGATCCAAAGTTAGATGAAGGAGAGAAATTTTTGAAAGATTTCATACTAAACAAGCGCTATATTAGCAAGGAAGAAAATGAGTAAGTGAACGATGCACACAATACACTTTAATAATAAACTTTAATAATAAACTTTAATAATAAACTTTAATAATAAACTTTAATAATAAACTAATAACATTATTTGATTTAAAAAAAATTCTTTGTTTATGTTTAAGTGGTTGACAGTCAGCATTTGCTAATTTTATGGAAAATGGTTTTCCATGACCTTTTTTGAAAATATAGTTTTCCAACCTGGATTTTGAAATCTCAAATTTTTTGACTTTCCAAGTTTTCCGTTATTCATGCAAACCCTGTATGGTACATCATAATAATTATTTGAGATAATTTTTCAATATCTGTATAACATGAAATTAATTTAAATTAAAAGTTCTTTCATTATTTTATTTATCCAGTGCAGAATTTGATGATTTTGATGAAGGTGAAGGTTTCTCAGAAGAAGAGAGGGAACTTGAAAAAGAAGAGAATTTTGAAAGAAAGTACAATTTCAGATTTGAGGAACCAGATCCTGAGTTTGTGAGTTTAAGGCCTTATTAAATGATTTTATATCATTATTTAATGCTTATTTGCAAGCATGAATTTGTTTCCATTTGTGACATATAAATGGGAATGGTATTCAATTAAAAAAAAAGGACCTTCTATCTCTTTGATGCATTTTTGTTACAGTAATGTTCTCTGTTCAGAAATAAATCTCTTATGCATCCTACGAAAAGATCTAATATTATATATTAATGTTTATAACCATTTAGAAAATAGTTAAAAAATTATGTGCTCAGAATGTATTTTGTCTTTTGTTATAAACTGAATAAATTGTAATTTGATTTTACAGATAAAAAGTTATCCAAGAACAATGAAAGATTCAGTAAGAATGAAGGACAATACAAGATCATTAAAACGCAAAGAGATTAAACTACGGAAACAAGAGGTATTTATAAATTTTATAGTTTGGTTATAACCGACCTTAACAGGTAATTTATCTAGTAAATATTATTAGTAAAATGGAATTTTATAAATATATGTTTTCATTTTTATATAAATAATTAAAACTGAAATGATTTGTAAATGTTTAGGAAAAGAATCGAAAGCGTGAGGAAATTAAACAGTTAAAGAATCTGAAAAAGCAGGAGATATTTGACAAGATAGAGAGTCTGAAGCAGATCACTGGAAACACACACATTGGTTTTACTGAGGAAGACTTGGAGGGTGACTTCAACCCTGAAGCCTATGACAAAATGATGCAGGCAAGTGTTAAAACAGTACTAATAGTATAGGTCTTGAATGTCAAATTCAGACAGGGTAGGTGTTAAATGATATGTAACAAATACAAATAGATCGGTGTTGAACATCAAAAATACAAACTACAAGGCTAGAATTTGAATGATACATATCCAAACATGCTAGGCTTTGAACAACATAAATAGAAATGGGCCAGACTTTGAATTACAGATACAAAGGGGTTAGATTTTTGAATTACGGATACAAACAGTTTTCAACAACACAAATACAATAAAAATGATGTCTCAAATGTAGTTGAAGGATTATAAAAATCTAACAGCCAGAGAAGAATAATGCAGACAATTCTGGTTCCATACAAAGCATTACATAGCACATGATTTTTTTTTGTGCACTTGTTAATATTTAGAAATAACCATATGAACCGTCAAGCTTTATTTACAAAAATGTTCAAACATTTGTATCAAATTGTAGTTTAACATATCTTTACTCATTACTTTTTGTAGAAAAACTTTGGTTCTGAGTACTATGATGATGATGATGGAGAAATTAAAAAACCTTCATTTCCGAGTGATGAGGAACTCGACCATAACACAGGTTAGTATACTGAACTCAGTTTTAAACTAAAATGTAAAACTTTTATGGGTAATTGTCAGTGTTTTGCCATATTCTGTTTAAAATGAATTTTATGTAGACTGATAGACACCCACTTTGTCAATTATAATGTAAACAATTTGCCTACAACAATCTGTTAGTAATGTAAAAATCTGTGTGCTAATGCAGCAGTTAGTGTAATATGTTAATAATGTAAGCAACCTCCATCAAATTATCAGTGGTCAGTGTTGGTGAAAACTACCTGCCCATCCCCAAAACATCAATCTGTGTAGGCCATTTTTTTTCAGTAAATATGAAGACCAATGCTAATAATATTTAAATGTTATCAGCATGAGTACTATAGATGCATTTTATCACTAAAGATATATGTGCCATTGATATCAAGACAATTCTTGACATGTTTCATTTCAGTATCCAATTAAATCATGTTAAATCACAGACATTATGGCAGCACTACCTACACTTTAGATGTGTTTGTGTAATTATAGACACATGGTATGTGAATGATAATAACAATACTGTATAGTTATCTATAAAAAAAGTGATGATAAATATTCCAAACTCATTTACATAAACTGTAAACATGAATGACAAATGTATGTTTAACGACACTTGATAACTATAGAGAACTGGGATAACTGGAAGGGTGTGGAAGAAGAATATACAGAAGATAATGAAGATGCCGATGGTCCTTGTGTTGATGATCCCGATTTTGTTGTAAGTCAGTAGATCTTGTAATATAAACATATTGGTTAGCCATGTCATGTTCTTCACTAAACAGAAATTTTAACTCAACATTACCTTAAAGCCCATCCATCTGTGGCCTAAATCTTTTCGGACTTGCTTGCTGGCAAAATAATAACTTTCACTCTTTCATCTGTCTTAATGGATAAAACTTCTTGGAGATCAGATCTTAAGCTTTCAACGAGTCTCTGGAGACCTATTTGCTTGACTTCACTATAGAGAAAAATTAGTTGCATTCTCTTTCAATAGTTTGCTAAATTCAAAGAAAAAACATATTTTTGGTTGTGATCAGTAATTTTTTAATTATTTGCAGATGGATGCTGACTATAATTCAAATCAAGATTTACGGCCTGGTAAAAAAAGGAAGCACTCAAAGTTCTATCAAGCAGTAGTGAAGAAGAAACCAGTTTTTGATCCCAGTATGCAGATAATTATATTCAAAATGTTACTATTGTCCTGTTCAAATATTTACAGCCAATTTGGTTGCGAATACAAATACAACTACGATACAGCATGGTGTGCATGGAATATTCAAGTGTATCATTACACCTCTAGAATAGCCTGATCCCTCTTTACAGCATGGTGTGCACGGAATATTCAAGTGTATCATTACACCTCTAGAATAGCCTGATCCCTCTTTACAGCATGGTGTGCACGGAATATTCAAGTGTATCATTACACCTCTAGAATAGCCTGATCCCTCTTTACAGCATGGTGTGCACGGAATATTCAA
>JAULBS010069543.1:0-22078 GCA_032355785.1 Symmetromphalus regularis | reverse complement strand
GCTGTTTATGGAAAAAAGCAGCGGGTTTCGAGTCTCCTACTAACACTAACCTCTGCCCCGGGCCCGGTGCCCTAGTCCTAAGACATTGGACCCGGGGGAGGCGGGTCCGAACCAAATAGGATGTGGACCCGTATAAAAAATACTTCACCCTCACCTAATAATAATAATAACAACAGCAACAACAACAACAACACAACAATAATAATTACAACACAACAATAATAACAACACTACAACGGCAATAATAACAATAATACCATTTAATAAAAAATAAATAATAATATAAATAAATTTAAGAAACGCGACATCTCTAATCTGATAAGACACCTTTGACAAAGCCACCATCTCTTCCTATTTTCTAACATATTTTACTACTAGTACTACATAATAGAAACAAATGAACTTTTAATAAAGGTGTTTTTCCCTAACAACAGATATCGTTGACTTCCTATACGAAATATAAAAATCTCCCTGCCATTTTTAAAACAGAATAAACAGTAGCGGGACGCTGCTTGTCTAGCCGTACTCTAGCCAGTATATTTGTATGTGATCAAGATAAGCAAAAAAACATTAACAGTTGAGGTAAACCGAAGAATGGGTTAGACATTTTGGTGTGTAGGTGCCAAAAAAACTGCCTATATTGGCATATTTTAAAAATGTCACGGTTACTTTTAGAAATTAACTCATAACAATTAAATTAATTAATTAAATTACCTACGAAACAAAAACCTGAATCCCCCCCGCCTCCCGCAAAAAATAAATAAAAATAAAAATAACAAAAAACACACAAAACAACAACAACATCAACAACAACAACAACAAAAAACCGACTGTATTTAACAGAATAATCTTTCTGCAGCAGAATAGCTCGCACACTGAAGATGAGACAGGGTACAGACAGTCTCATTTAAAGCTCTTCTCTGCAGTGTGTGCGGACTCCTTAAATAAGAATATGACGTCATTAGTCGATCATATATAATTATATAATATCATTACAGCCTACTAAAATGTTGTAATAACTATTGTAATATAATGATACTTACTAGGTGTTGAAGAGTAGCCCGGATTTTGCGCAAGCGCACTGACGCTCACTTCCTCGGAGTCTGATGGGTCGGTTTTGTCGTGTTCGCCAACAACGACTGTCACGTCAGCTGCTGTAGCCCCACTGAATAAAATAAGAAAGTAAAGTTTTGTTTTATTTAACGACGCCTCTAGAGCACATTGATTTTTATCTTATCATCGGCTATTGGACGTCAATCATATGGTCATTCTGACTTATGTCTTTAGAGGAAACCCGCTGCCACCATATAGGCTACTCCTTCCGATAAGCAGCATGGGATCTTTTATATGCACCATCCCACTGCACAAAACAAAACAGAAAATAACATTTGTTGTTTTAAGTAATGAAAATGGTTAATTATCAAATACTGAAGTAAGTATATGTAGTTGCTCCAGGTTTGATTTAAAAACCACTACTATACTGCACAGATACCAAGATATTGAAATGAACCCAGCCCACCTCACTGCAGACGTCTTTTGACATATACAGAAATAAATGACTATGACTTTGTTAATATTCAGATACTTTTCTGAAATTCAAGTTCGAGATTTTATGCAAATTTCCTACTACTAGTTTGACAATGACCTTTCATCGAAAAAACAAACAAAATATGGATAAATTTATGCAGTACAATTATTAGTTTGTATTAACTATTATCTTATAGAAACAAGTTGGTCCAAATCAAAAAAAATTGAGCGACATATGCCATTATATACCAATATTATTTAAAGTCGCCCAGACAGGAATTTGGTAGCATTTGGCAACCTGGTGACTGGCAGTTTCGAGCCATGATATAATAAATGAGTGCAATACATTGCACTGACAAACATGTCACTCAGTTTATTCCATATACGTGTAAGAAAAATTTGTATTGGCTAGTTTAAAAATAGTGTTTTACTACTATTGTGTAAAAACATGAGCAACTTTTACTTAATATGTAAAACAAAAATATACTTACACAATTATTTTTTTCAAAAGAATCCCACTAACAGTTTTTAAAAGCCTGTTGCTAATTTTAAATTAAAATTTAATTAAAAATAGATAATTCTGCATTAAGAAAGAGGTCAACAGTTTTATAATAACTATGATAAAAGATAATTCAGTGTGTTTTCAGTGTTTCAGTTACTAAGAAAGTGTAAGAAGTCAATAAGACATTACTTAGCATCATATTAGATCTCATACATGTACCTCCTTCAAAGATCTTCATTTAGTATCAAGATATTTGAAAAATATGAATTAAATATATCGTGCATTATAGTCCATTAAAACATTATGCATGGGTGTTAGCAGAACATTTTACAAAGACAGAAAGGCAAATGAAGAAGTGTAGCAACAATCAAAATATAACTGAAACAGGTATAATAATATTTCTAAAAGTAAAAGACGGACTTTTGTCTTGAAACAAACATTTGACATCCATGATTATATATTTTTAAAGGTGTTTTCAACAGATTTGTTAAATTATCACCATGTTTGATGGTAAATTAATTTTTAAAGACAAAATTGGTATTGAGAAACAAATAATTGTCTCAGCTTATGCCAAAAATGTTTTGTTTTGCTGGTTTCAAATTCATTCTGTTATGTCCCTTATTTGTTTTTTGGGAATTATGGGCTTGTCCAAAATCAATAACACGTTTCACACAATTCAATAAAGGAATCTGCAATGCTGCCATAAAAGTTGCCATCTAACTGGTTTGTGGCAGCATTGTACTGCCATTCCAAATATATGAAAGTATGCTTATTTTCATGAAGCCGTCAGCACAGCGCCATAGCAAAACAATTTACTGATGGCAATTATATTATACTTTGCATCACATCAGTCTGGCACCATCATTTTTAAAAATAACTTTTCTTCTAGGGACTATAGAACAAAAAGCAAAATGGTTTTGGAAATTAAACAAAAGACAAAATTTTTATACAAAATTTCAAGATATACTGAATATTAAATTGTTTATGGGAAAAAAACTTTTTTTTAATGTATTTTTAATAGTTTTTTTGCTCTTTTCAGTTACGATTTGTGTTACCGAAGCAACTATATATAATTCAAAAAGTTATGAAGTGAAATACTTTTGTGTATCATGTACACGTTGTAAAAGGTTTGAAAGGCAGTTGTTTGTCCTTTTGGTACTTATCTTTGAACTGAGAAACGCTGGTGTTTTGTTGTTCCACTTCCGATGACGCGAAGTATAATGTTTGACATCCAATAGCCAATGATTAATAAATCAATGTGCTCCAGTGGTGCCGTTAAAAAAAAAAACCCACATGATAGCGAGTAATAATAGCGAAATACCTATCACTGAACGTAGCGCTGATTTTCATGGTTGTGTTATTTCTCAAGATCAGACGCTGGAACTATTTTTGGTATCTCTTACAACTCACGGACGTAACTACGTCACCAAAAATTACGAACTAATTTACGTTCATCGCGGATTCATCTTAAGAGCGGAAGAAACCGTTTATGAATCACCGCGGCTTTATCCTAGCTCATTAAACGGTTTGCCAGAACGATATCCCACTCGTTAGCGAATGGAGCGTCTAGCTTTTGAAAAAAAAAAGTGTTAGGAATAAACCCCCAAAGCTCTTAAAGAAATTAAACCAATTACACGTCATTGGCAGCTAGTACACAGTGCCCTAGTCTCTCGAGAGACGGCGTAACTCAACTCCTCGCCTGAAACAGGAGAACTCATCAGCTGAGCTCCCGTCATGATAAACATGATGTTCCTCCTTCCACCATGATTGCGCAAATCAAATCCAGTTTGACTATGAAGAAAAGGAGGCACTCTTCGCCATGATTGCGCAAATCAAATCCAGTTTGACTGTGAAGAAAAGGAGGCACTCTTCGCCATGATTGCGCAAATCAAAATCCAGTTTGACTGTGAAGAAAAGCAAGGCACTCTTCGCCATGATTGCGCAAATCAAAATCCAGTTTGACTATGAAGAAAAGCAAGGCACTCTTCGCCATGATTGCGCAAATCAAAATCCAGTTTGACTGTGAAGAAAAGGAGACACTCTTCGCCATGATTGCGCAAATCAAATCCAGTTTGACTATAAAGAAAAGGAGGCACTCTTCGCCATGATTGCGCAAATCAAAATCCAGTTTGTATGTGAAGAAAAGCAAGGCACTCTTCGCCATGATTGCGCAAATCAAAATCCAGTTTGACTATGAAGAAAAGGAGGCACTCTTCGCCATGATTGCGCAAATCAAAATCCGGTTTGACTTTGAAGAAAAGGAGGCACTCTTCGCCATGATTGCGCAAATCAAAATCCAGTTTAACTGTGAAGAAAACGAGGCACCCTTCGCTAGGATTGCGCAAATTAAAGTCCCGTTTGACTTTGTAGGAAGGAGAGAGATGTAGCTCATGCGGTAGCGTGTCCGCCTATGAAGCGGTCGGTCATCAGATCGATCCTTCTTAGTGGACCCATTTGCCGATTCGGAGTTCAGCTAATGCATTCTCCTGATGTTCCTTCCATCATGATTGCGCAAATCAAAATCCAGTTTCTTTGTGAGAAAAGCGAGGCATTCGTCGCCCTGACTGCGCAAATTAAAGTCCCGTTTGACTTTGTGGGAAGGCGAGAGATGTAGCTCAAGCGGTAGCATGTACGCCGGTGAAGCGGTCGGTCATCGGATCGATCCTTCTCAGTGGATCTATTTGCGTTTTTGGGCTATTTTTGCGTTCCAACTAATGGTCCACAGATGGTTCATCAAAGGCCGTGGTACGCAGGCGCGGTTCCATGGGGGGGGGGTCGCAGTCGGAGCATGCCTCCTAATTTTCAGACAATGACATTTTTTCTTGTAAAACCCTAAGCGACATTACTTCACATGCCCTATATTTTTAGCAGTTGCGCCACCCCCTTCGCAATTGCTGGAACCGCCCCTGGTATAATTATGCTGTCCTGTCTATGGGAAAATGCACATAAAAGACCCCCTGCTGCTTATCGGAAAGAGTTTCTAAGTGGAAGCGGCGGGTTTCCTCTAAAGGAATATATCAGAATGACCAACGTGTTCAAGAGGCGTCGTTAAATTAAAAAACTTTGACTGTGGGAAAGTGGAGCTGTGAACCGGTCGGTCGTCGGATCGATCCTTCTCAGTGGACCCATTTGCAGTTTGGGCTACTTTCCGTTCCAACCAGTGGTCAAAGGTCCGTGACAGTATGCCTTTAAGTATTAGTTTTAAAATGATAGGTTCAAAACCGCAATGAATTGCAAATGACATGTCTGTTGCTGATATTTAGTGCATTCAAATAAATAATGAATATTATTTTCGACAACATAACAGCAGCTACACGAGGAATTAGTTATATTTATAAATCAGGTAATGCATATAATTCAATAAATTATCTTTCTATCATTCAACAAATATAAAACCAATTCAAATAAAAGCTACGTTTCTTTTGCGGAGAGCGGGATGTAGCTCAAACGGTAATAGTCTGCCTGTGAAGCTGTCGGTCGTCGGATCGATCCTTCTCAGTGGACTCATTTGCAGTTTGGGCTATTTTCCGTTCCAAACCAATGGTCCACAACTTATTCATCAAAGGCCGTGGTGTGTGCTGTTCTGATATGTGGACCGTGCATATAAGACCCCTTGTTGCTTATCGGAAAGAGTAGCTTATGTGGCGGCAGCGGGTTTCCTCTAAACATATGTCATAATGGCCATATGATTGACGTCAATGTGATCTAGAGGCATCGTTAAATAAAACAAACTTTATTTTACTTTTTCTTTTTTGGCTGAATATATTATATTAAACCAAAAAAGAAAGTATGTGTGTTGAAATATTTTTGTTTTATGTGGTGTCCACAGTAATGGTCAAATGACAGCAAACACATGCACAACATGAGATATTACTGAACACACACGCCTCCTTCTAAATTGTGTGGTTATCTAATTCCAGAATTTCTGCCAATAATGTCATCAGGTTTATGAAAAATAATACTTTTCATGGCCGTAACTACATTGAGGCAAATGAGGCAAATGCCTCATACCGAAATTGACTATTCTTTTTATATAAAGACTCCTTGCCCACATTTTTTTCCCTCGCTCTGCACGCCGATTAAGTGTTTTTGCCTCATTTAAATAAAGAATTTTGTTACGGCAATGACTATTTATTATATGCATACTTTCTGTTTTGGTTGAGTGTATTTGTATGCACGTAACAGTATTTATTAAAAAAAAAATTCTGCCAATTAAAGCAGTAATAATAAGGATACAAGACCAAACAAATGTTATGTTTTCATTTAAATTAGTCGTCATTTTAAAAAAAAGAAAAAAAGAAAAAAAAATATTAAAAAAAGAAAAGAAAAAAAGTCGCGATATGTTAACAGACTATAAATCTATAAATACCCCACTAAGAGCTCTTCTAGCATATTAAAATAACCCATTAAAAACAAAATTCATGAGAGGTAAATTATAAAGAAACAAATGAGTAAACAAATTATCGCCTCTTTACTTATATAAAAAAAATGGACAGAAACAGAAAGCTAAGATATATGGTATTTCATGGAGATATGCCAAGACACGTCTACAACATAACTTTAAAGATGATTAAAAATGGTACTATAGAGTGCAAATATATACATATAGTTAGAATTAGGTTGTCAAACAGGCGCGGATACAGGATTTTTGAAAGGGGTGTCCAAGTGTGATGGGTAATGGTTAATTTTCACGTCCTTCCCCTCGTAAAATGTAAAAAATAAATAAATAATATAAATGGGGGCGTCCATAACCCTAGACCCTCTGAATTTTTCAATTTTACGTTTACGTTTTTATGAGGACTGTAAAGTTTGTTTTATTTAACGACACCTCCAGAGCACACTGATTTTATCTTATCAACGTCATAGGGTCATTCTGACATATGTATTTAGAGGAAACCCTCTGCCGCCACATGGGCTACTCTTTCCGATAAGCAGAAAGGGGTCTTTTATATCCACCGTTCCATAGACAGGACAGCACACACCACGGCCTTTGATGAACCAGTTGTGTACCACTAGTTGGAACAGAAAATAGCCCAAACTGCAAATGGATCCACTGAGAAGGATTGATCCGACAACCGACCGGTTAACAGGCGGACACGCTACCGTTTAAATTATGAAGACTGCAACTTTCGTCTCGGACCGCAGATTTTTGTTACTAGTAATTTTGAATTTGATAATGACGCAGAACCGACGCAGAAAGGGGAGGGGAAAGGGGAGAGGTAGGTGGGCTGTTTACTCCCTCCCCAATAATCTGCGACGCCTTCTTTTGCGACAATGGGCGCCCTAAAATATATAAACATGTCACTGACTGATGGCGCCCCTATTTAGTCTTGCCTCCCCCAATATTTAAACTGCTGCGCCGACCCTGTGACGTCACACAAACATGTGTAAAATATTCATAAAGGCATTGGCACATTTAAAATACTTGTTATCGCTACAAATAGATAGTGTTACGTGTAGATAGTTATCTTCATTCCATAAACAATATTGTTTTGTCTGGTGTTAAAAGAGTTTTTTGTCTTCCGAAATAATTTTGGTTTATGTTTTGTATAACAATGTCTGTCTGTCTAAAAATATTTTTATCCCATTTGTGATTAAATGTAATAATAAGACTAAACGCAAAAGAAGAAGAAGAAGTAATTAAATCTGAACATTTCCCATTATCTCCTACGCGATTCAATAAATGTTCCTACTTGATGTTCTTGGACGCTGTAGCCCTCGAAACACAGCGTGTTGAAAGCATAAGCCATGACTGTTTATTTGGTTTTGATAAAAATACATCAAACCATCTTGTTCTTTCCAGCTAGTGTTTACAGTGTCTATTTCCATACTTAGACTAACATGTCAAATGTCAAAATATAGAAATGTAAACACAGGTTTTGCCTATAGATAGATCTCAACCGAAATCAGAATGAAAACAAGAGATTGTTTAACGTGAATGTCACAACTGAATTAAGATACAAATATGATGAAATTGTTCTTCCGAGATAATTTTGTAATGTCTATTTCTATACTTAAACTAACATGTGAAATATCAGAGATATAATATATAGTAATTCATTGTACTTTCAAATGTCTTACAAATATATTAGACAATAATTTATTGATTTTCCATGTCTTTTTATTAATGTCACTTTCTATACTTAAAGGCATAATCCCACTGAATTTAAGGGACTTTGTGGTCTAAATATTAATTACGAATGAAACTTACATGCATTTGTGATGCTAGATCTCGCTTTTATATCACGCAAGACGTTTCACCTGAACCATGGTATAGGGAATTCCATGTCGAGTTTATGGTTTATGATTTATTTGTCCGTGAGTATAATTCATTATTATTTTTAAAATATTGATAATAAGCGAGATGCGGTTGTTATGTAAGTAGTTGAATAAAGTATTTTTATGAACAAATCAAATGTTCATATTTAAAATTAATTCTTTGTTTGGAAATTAATTAGATCAAGAGTCTGTGGGAGCATGCATTTAAGACTATTTTCTAATAGGCCCAGAATAAGTATTCATATGGTCTATATGAAAATTTTGCTTTTTCTCTGAAGTTTAGCTAATTTAATTGGGCTCATGAGCAGAATAACCTACAGGGACTTGCTAATTATGTTAATTTGCAACCCTGTATAAGTTTAATCAAAATTTATATTTAATTTAATTTGACTAGAAAGGAAAAAAATACATTTTTAATTAAAAATTAAATTAAAACAAAATTCTTCAAACAAACATCCACAAATGTTACTATAACCAAAGTTTCATTAATCTTCAGTACTCACAGTTCATGAAGCTGACCAATCAGACAAATTATATCATTTTATACCACCAATGAAATTAACTGTTACATGTCTGACCAAATCTTCAAAAATGTATGAATATAACATAAATTTAAAAGCAAATTATATTAAAAAGAATGATTGAATTTAACATGCTACACATTCCAGATGCACATACCAGCTGAAATCTCATATAAGACATACAAAGTCTGATAAAGATGCACACTAAACTCAACCTTCAGCCAATAGCCAGGCAATAACATAGCAGAGAATATAACAAGAGAATATGACATAGAAAAATATTTATTTTTACAATATAATTATTACTTTTATACAATTCTTTTGCTAAGGTAATTTATATTACAATCACTGATAAAACTCGTCGCAGAATGATTTATCATGACAGGTTTCAAACTGGCATGTAGTGAACATGCCTTAAAGTGTAAAAGAAGTTAAAATAATATCAAGAAGATGTGTTGTAACAAAAGGAATATAGCTTAAATCTGCTTGAAAAGATCAAGATATGAAACTGGTTTTATAGGGGTAGTAATTTTTTTTTTAATAGGTTGATAAATAAATGAGATGATCTATGCCAAATGTAGCAAAAGGAATATTGCTTAAATCTGTTTGTAAAGATCAAGATGTGAAACTGGTCTTATAGGTTCAGTAGGTTTTTATATTTTTAACAGGTTCATGAATTAATGTGAGGTGATCTAAGCCAAATGTTGTAGCTAAAGGAATATTGCTTAAATCTGTTTGTAAAGATCAAGATATGAATCTGGTCTTATATGTTCAGTAGTTTATTTTATTTTTAACAGGTTTGTAAATCAATATGAGATGATCTAAGTCAAATATTGTAGCAAAAAGAATATCGTTTAAATCTGTAAAGATCAAGATGAAAAACTGGTCTTATGCTTTCAGTAGGTTTTTTTTATTTTTAACAGGTTCATAAATCAATATGAGGTGAAATAAGCCAAATGTTGTAGTAAAAGGAATATTGTTTAAATCTGTAAAGATCAAAATGTAAAACTGTCTTATGCTTTCAGAAGGTTTTTTCAATTTTTAACAGGTTCGTAAATCAATATGAGTTGAAATAAGCCAAATGTTGTAGTAAAAGGAATATTGTTTAAATCTGTAAAGATCAAGATGAAAAACTGTCTTATGCTTTCAGTAGTTTTTTTTATTTTTAACAGGTTCATAAATCAATATGAGGTGAACTAAGCCAAATGTTGTAGTAAAAGGAATATCGTTTAAATCTGTTTGTAAAGATCAAGATATGAAACTGGTCTTATACGTTCAGTAGTTTATTTTATTTTTAACAGGTTCATAAATCAATATAAGGTGATCTAAGTCAAACGTTGTAGCAAAAGGAATATTGCTTAAATCTGTTTGTAAAGATCAAGATATGAAACTGGTCTTATATGTTCAGTAGTTTATTTTATTTTTAACAGGTTCGTAAATCAATATGAGGTGAACTAAGCCAAATGTTGTAGTAAAAGGAATATTGTTTAAATCTGTAAAGATCAAGATGAAAAACTCGTCTTATGCTTTCAGTAGTTTATTTTTTATTTTTAACAGGTTCGTAAATCAATACGAGGTGAACTAAGTCAAATATTGTAGTAAAAGGAATATCGTTTAAATCTGTAAAGATCAAGATGAAAAACTGTCTTATGCTTTCAGTAGGTTTTTTAAATTTTTAACAGGTTCGTAAATCAATACGAGGTGAACTAAGCCAAATGTTGTAGTAAAAGGAATATTGTTTAAATCTGTAAAGATGTAAAACTGTCTTATGCTTTCAGTAGTTTTTTTTTATTTTTAACAGGTTCATAAATCAATATGAGGTGAACTATTATCCTATAATTACTGAAATCTATAAAACCAATACAGTTGAAAGTGAAATATTAAACAAGATTTAAGTGCAAATGTTATCTGCAAAACATTTGTGCAAAAATATTTAAAAAAACAGTCAATGTTAAGACTGTGCAAAAACAAATAAATTAAAAAAGAACATGCAGTGTCATTTTGAAATGCAATGAATGATGAAACTTGCACTTTCTAACATTCAACATAAAATTTCGTAATTTTATATATATATTTTAATTCACTATTAACCCAAATTTAACACAAAAATTCTAAAAATAACCTTTACTGACTAATATCTGATTACATCAAATGTTTTGAGTAAAAATCTAAATCTACATTTCTGTAATCATTTGACATCAGGCATGGTACTCCTTGCAAAATCCTGCGAAAAGCAAAAAAAAAAAATATACATATATAATAATAATAATAAAAAAATAAAATATATATAAAAAAAATTCCTTGCTTTTTATGCGTTCTCAGTCGCTACTTAACAATTTCACTGGTTCCAAACATTCTCATTGGGTTTAACATGAAGCTAGCAATTTTGTCCTTTGAATGCAGAAAAAGCTAAAGGAGTGGAAGAGAAAGCATGTGGTAGCTTCCACATATGCATAGTCATCATCGTCTATACATGGTCATGTAAAAGCTATTCTTCTTCTTAGCATGAGGAGCGACATCAATCTGTGAAAACCATCTTTTGTCAGTACCATGCCTGGACATTCAAATAACTATCCAGATTTAAAAAAAATAATAATAAAAAAATGTCCGAGTGATATTTCTGTTACAATACCTACCGAACTCTGGTTTTTTATTCAATGTGGAGCTAGGAGTAGCATGTGATGAAAGGTTAACCATAGATGAAGTGATACGACTCCGTCTTAACGAGGAGTCGGCAGAACTTCCAGCTGAAACACGAAACATGTCTTCAAGATCAGGACTTCAGTCCCCAAAGCAAAGATAATAACAAAACACCGAGTAAAACATCCAAAGGTTATCAAGCAACAGAGGGTCTGGGTCTGTAACAACTACTACATGGGACTCTCAAGCTAAGGACAGTGGTTCAAAACCCGTTGGAGGTTAGCTCACAGTTGACTGCATGTCAAAGTTATCAACTAATGGATTGAGGCCAAGGTATGTCTGAGTCTCCCTGTAACAACTACTACACGAGACTCTCAAGCTAAGGACAGTGGTTCAAAACCAGTTGGAGGTTAGCTAGCAATTGACTGCATGTCAATGTTAGCAACTAATGGATTGAGGTCAAGGTATGTCTGAGTCTCTCTGTAACAACTACTACACGAAACTCTCAAGCTGAGGATAGTGATTCAAAACCCGTTGGAGGTTACGTTAAAATAAGTATAGGATATTCAAATGTAAAAGAAAATAAAGGAAATAATTGCTCCTTTAACATGGACCCAATTGCCGTTAGGGCTATTTTTTCCATTCCAACCAATGGTCCACAACAGGTTAATCAAAGGCTGTGGTATGTGCTGTCCTGTCTGTGGGACGGTGCATATAAAATACCTATTACTGCTTATCAGAAAGAGTAGCCTATGTGGCAGCAGCAGGTTTCTCTAAATACATATGTTAGAATGACCATATGATTGACGTCCAATAGCCGATGATAAGATTAAAATCAATGTGGTCTAGAGGCATCGTTAAATAAAACAAACTTTACTGATTCCAAGATATGCAAATCAATATTTCCTGTGTACCACACAATGATTTTTAACTCCCATTTTCAGGTAAAACTGGCAAGTGACCATCACAATTTAAAAATCAAATATTTGCCATTATTACATTTAATGTATCATGTCATTAGTGAAAGTGATCAGTGATCAAAATAAAACAATTTTAATAAATAACACTACCTTTATTTGTATGTGTTACAATTTACTTTGTTGAAAATAAAGTTTATCGTCATTCTTAACCTAATAATGTGGAGATAACTGTGATCAGATCAACAAAAGGGACTGAAAACCAAATGAGATAACAACGTCATAACTGGGCTAATAAATGGGCAGATAACCATATTCAGATCAACAAAACAGGGAGGTAACTGATATGGGTGAAACAAATAAACAGATAATGAACTCATATGGATCAAACAAATGGGCAGATAACTATTCTGGGTCGATCAAATAGGGAAGACAACTGATCTAGATCAATCAAATGGGGAGATAAATGATCTCGGTCAATCAAATGGGCAGATAACTATTCTGGGTCGATCAAATAGGGAAGATAACTCATCTAGATCAATCAAATGGGGAGATAAATGATCTAGTTCAATCAAATGGGCCGATGATAAGATAAAAATCAATGTGCTCTAGAGGTGTTGTTAACTTTATTTTCTTAACCTAATAATGGTGAGATAACTGAACAGATAAACAAAAGAGACTGATAACTTATCAAGATCAACCAAATGAGATAACAATGTCATCTGGGCTAATAAATGGGCAGATAACCATGTTCAGATCAACAAAACAGAGAGGTAACTGATATGGGTGAAACAAATAAAGAGATATTGAACTCATATGGATCAAACAAATGGGCAGATAACTATCCTGAGTCAATCAAATAGGGAAGATAACTCATCTAGATCAATAAAATGGGGAGATAAATGACCTGGATCGATCAAATGGGCAGGTAACTATTCTGGGTCGATCAAATAGGGAAGATAACTCATCTAGATCAATCAAATGGGGAGATAAATGATCTGGTTCAATCAAATGGGGAGATAACTATAATTTGAGTAAAACAAGACACAAATCTGATTTTAGGCCATTGTATGGAAGAAGTGTTATACAAGAAAGGAATTGCTTGAAGACCTTTGAATATATATATTTATACAAGAAAACATGCACCAACAATGCACACATTCTTTTTAATAGGTAACTGTATAATAGTTGACTATGAGGCAAACCAGGAATTTATTTGTTTATAAAACGAAGGCAATAACAATCACTACGATTCTCAAATAACATAATATCTGAACTGTATGGAAACATGATGGGCATTCCAAATTATCAAAACAATGAAAATAACAGCCATTTTAAATAGAGGATATTAAACGAGTTCCTATTTATTATCAAATTTATGTCCCGAATGAAATAATTTTTCTTTGTCACAAAGGAAAATTATTTCATAAGGGATATACATTTGATAATAAATAGGAACAAGTGTTTAATATTCTATTTATTACCCCAAACAATTTTAATCGTTCTATTCTTTAAACTTTCGAATTGCACAACAGTTTAGAGAAACGCTATCTTATAACGTTATAGACGACGTTACATTGTACTTTTTGTTTTAATGATGTCATTTGCTCTTTTACAAAATTATAATGACATCATATTTAGTACAGGCAAGCTTATTGGTCATCGTGGCCAGAGAGATCCAGTGAAATGCCCTGTTAAACCAATGGGTGATATTTCACACATGAAAATAAAAATTATGTAATGCATTATAAGTGTACACTGGGATAATAGATCAATTCAACATATCTCTAAAATGGAGTGTTGCAAAGCATGTCAAAATGCCACAATTTTCATACAGATCAAATACCAGACTAAATGAAAACATAGCGGTTTTTAATCCCTCAATTTAGTATTAAAATACTGTCTGACTTAGACTAAACAAAACATGCACATCATGGCTATAAATTATTATGCATACATAAGATATTGCACATGCAGAATGCTGTATTGATGTTAAATGATACGGGAATGGTTTGAAGCAGTATTAAACTGGATGGACATGCACACTTCGCGACCTTAGAATAACAGGGTTCTAACAAACAGTTTGGTCATTTTGAGATAATAGCGTTTGAAGTTTGACAACCTTGATTTTAATCTACTGATGTTGAAGCAGCAGTTCAGATGATTAAAACCTTTCATGATTGGAGGCTGTTTAAAACAGATATTATTCAAGCAACATGTAATTAACCATCATTCACTGTGTTAATTAGGGAAATATAACAAATGGAACCCTGATAGGCCAAATTAAATGTAAATTAAATGTAAATTAAAATGTGATTGGTTCCCTATCTTTGAAAGCTGAATAATGCTGAAAGTTGCAGTTACAACCATGTTATTCTCACTCAGCGAATTGGAACTGTGTAATTCTGATATGACAGCCGAGTCATTGAAGATTTTTATGTGCAAACTAGTTCAGTAGATAGTACTATGTGACGCTATGTTCACACAACACATAACTCAATTTGGACCAAAATGTGAGTTAGAATCCTGTAATTCTAAGGTCGCAACTTGTTAAAATGTTAATGGTTAGTTTGCATGCTTAACAACAAGTTAGAAACAACAGCAAAACAGTTTGTAAATCTGTCGTATCCAGTCTTTTTATGTTCGAATGGAGAAATAAAAACATGTCTAAACAGGTAGAATCTTCAATTGTGCTTTGAAAGTGTAGAATCAAAATATTGAATTGTAATAGACAAATAGTCATAAAGAAAAAAAAAATTGGAACATAAAATATATATAAATGAGTTTTATTAACAATTAATATCTAGAGAACTGGATTTGACATAACTGGATTTGAACCCATGAACATTTAAACACTCGTAAACCAACTGAAAAACAATATCATGACAAAACAACCATCCTATGACACACTGCTACCTGACGAGTTCGATGATGCATATCCCGTGTCATTCTGACGTCTCCTGGCACCTGTGGGGAAGGGGGAAATACTCCGCCCTGGCATGCTTCCTCTCCGAGGAGTGGAAGATTGTGATGACCCGTCGGGTAATAAGAGAGTATCACGCAGTTCATAATTAGTCCTGCCCCTAGCTGTGAATGCAACATAAATTCACGTACAATACACAAGACAGGGCTGCACAAATTAAACATTTGCATGACCCGTTTTCTTTGCGTAACCCATTTTTAATATTAAAGCCTATACAGTGATATAACATACAAAAGCCGTACACAGCTTTAGGGCCTATCACTATCAATTTGTGAATACCCCCAGGCGCAGATAAGGATTTCTGAAAAGGGGGGGTAGGGGGGGGAAAGAGTCCAAATGTGATGAGTGAAAAGAACAAGGAAAAAAAAAAGGTTAATATTCACGTCCTTTCACTCGAAAAATGGTAAAAAAAACCAAAAAGGAAAAGGGGGCGTCCGGACCCCTGGACCCGCTACTGCCCCCTTAGCAGTCTAACACAGACCTGTTTACTTCTACAATTTGTCCGTATTTACTAAGGAAAATCTTTTTAAAATATGTTCTATTAATTTAGGTAAGGAAACGATGGAACAATTTTTACAAAGAGCGTAACATAAAACAAGAACCAGTTTAGTGACTACTCTAACAAATTTGCGCAAACGAAAAATGGGTTACGCAAGGACGGATCAGCGCGACCCCCACGCGAACAAAATTATTGTTCTCGCAATGTGTACAGCCCTGCAAGACAAACACAAAATGTTGGAAAATTTACAGTGGCTCATTTAGGTTTGTAAAATTGTAGCCATTAGAATCAGAATGAATGAATAATATGGGCAGATAAAATATTAAAAACATTTTGGAAGGAGCATTCAAAAATATTTCAAAGATTTTTAACACAGGAGGTGTATAATCGAAAAAGATAAACTGGTGAATCCAGTTCTTGCTAAGTATTTAAAATAATCCATTAGAAGGAAAAGATAACTCAAATATGAAGTTGTAAGGAAAAGATAACTCAAATATAAAATTATGTGGTGAAGATATGAAATTATAAGATAATTCAAATATGAAAACATAACTCAATGAAAAATTACAATACGAAGATAACTCTAAAAAATGAGGTTATAAGAGAATTTAACTCAAATATGCCAGAGAAAATGTGTGAAGTTATCTTTAAAAATCTAAACCAAATCAACAATGAATACACTTATTTTATAAAAATGGGGGAGATTGGAGATGGTTATGGATTATTTAATTTTATTTATAAACATTTACTAATAAATGTATGAAAACAAATACTATAAATTCCCAAATCAGCCACTGTAACCATGACAACACAATAAAGCAACATGCCGCCATCTTGAACAAGCATTTACCTTCCAACCTGCCACCCCTCATCAACATGTACACATAGATTGATCCACATGATGTTTCTTATGTTAATTTTTACACATATGAAGGGAAACATATGATAATTAATTGTCTACAGGATGGTTAGAGGGAAATATTAGTTGGTTGGGATGTCAGGGCTTTTATCAGTTGTCAACTTCACAAATTTAAAAAAAACATTTGTTCTTCATTCAGTAGAACTGAATTCAAGTGTGAAATAATTTAATAATACAAAGGACAAACCTGTTTTTCATTTTTCAGATTATGGAATAAAAATATAGTTTGTTATGAATTGTTTTGAATTTGAGGAAATCAAAGATAAATTCCACTTCCAGACACCAGTTAAGTGGTTCTGTGATGAGTGGCAAAATTTAAATAAAAATAGACAAAAATGGAATTTAATTTTTGTTCCATTTTGGCCAAAATGTATATTGGCAGATACATACCTGTGACAAAAAAAATAAAAAGCAAAAAAAAGTGTGGGGTAAATTTACCATATTTGATGAATTAATAGACTTTTAATTTAAATGTAATTTTTATTAATATTAATTATTGGCTCTGTAAAACTGTATCAAAAAAAGAAAATAATACTTTGCTTTTTGAGGTTAAAGCATAAATTAATGAACATGTCAACATGGAAATTGGTCTGTTACATTTAAAACAAACAGAATACCTAAAATTTGAAATTCTCTACCAATGAGTTGACAACTTTTTCTAATCTACGGAGAACATACACAGAGTAAACAAACATTAAAACATGCTTTAAAAATATTCTTATAACATTTTCAAAATAATTTAACAAATCCGAAATAATTCTATTCAATATCTGTTTAAAAGAAAATATAAAAAACTGAAATTAATGCATATTAATAATTTATATAAATAATATTCATATCAACATTATTAAAAATAATTTATGCATTATTGCAATACATTATTAAGTAGCAGTATAATAATGTTTCTATTAGTCTTTCAGAGAGTTGCGAGTTCAAATCCCCTCAATGGAGATTTAAAAATATTGATTGCAGTCAGGGTTTCTCCTACAGAGTATGTCTGCCTCAAAAACAAATATTTAGGGTTGATGCCAAACCCTAAAACATACAAAAGGAGATATTTTTGAAAAACCAAAAATTAAATGTTATTATAAAATTAATGTGAGTTGAAATTCAGGTCAGAAATTGCTGATTAATGCATCTTGGGATCTATAATATATTAAAAACATTTGGTAAGCTGAAGAGATTATAGTTAAGTTAAAAGCATAATCTTTCATCATTGTTCCATGCCCTAATATTTTTTTCTGGCAAAAAACCTGACAATTGAAGAGTTTTCTCTCACAAAACTAGCTAAGACCACGAGATGTTAAACGGAGAAAAACAATGTTTAACATTTTCCTGTACATGTATTATTTACATGAGACCCTAGGTCAGTGTTTCCCAATCTGGTGTCCATGGGTGGAAAAATGTTGGGAACCACTGTCCTAGGTGACAAAAACCCAGTGAACTGTATAAAACTGTCTAACAAATACCATTATAATACTGTACCATTTTTATGTTGCTATTTCTATTTATCCAAATTGTGGACTTAACAAGTTTTGTTAAAATACTCTTCAATTTATTAATTATTAAAATGCATATTGATAGCTTGTTTATTGATGCATATTTAAAGTTTATAATTGTATTATAAAATTATATCTTTATTACATGTTAGTAACATTTATTTTTAAATAAATAAATAAACAAATAAATAAATAAAAAAAATATATAAAAAATAAAAAATAATAATAAAATATTTTTTTTTTTTTTTTTTTTACCTCTGCAGGGATCATTAGCTTCAAGAAATTCTTCTAGAGTTATCCAACCTCCTCCGACGCGAACCATGACAGTACTGTTGAGAAATCTCACTAGACGAACTTTCTGTGTCTCTCCAAACTGAAGAAAAAAACTAAGTTTAATACAGTGTATGACAAATATTTCAGAGAACTACATGATATACAAGGTTCATTTTTAAATGGGAATTTAAAACACAATATTGCTGCAAATAAAAACGACAGAAATAAGATACCCATAAAATCAGCCTTTAAAAATAAATTGGGTGTTGGGTGATCAGCCCCGTACCCAGGGGGGGAGCAACAGGTGTGCACGCACCCCCCTAAACCTGTCGAGGTCCGTAAATGCAAACTAGGATTGACGCTAATTTACTAGAATAACGTTAAAAATGAAAATAAAACATTCGGGCCTTCACAAACACACCCCCCTCAAGAAAATCCTGCGTACGGGCCTGGTGAGGGTTGAATATGTAATAGCTATACCCACACTTTATGAGGTGTTTCGGTGAATATCCTACAATTTTGTTCATTGCAGTTTCCTGTCCAGGAGAGAGGTTAGTGTTAGTAGGATAGACGAAACCTGCAGCCGCCACACTAATGTGGCTTCTCTTATCGATAAACAGCAAATGATCTTTTATATGCACTATCCCACAGACAGATAAACCAGTTGTGCACCACTGGTCGGTGTAAACAGTATACACCTACCCACTGAGCCTTGTGGAGCACTCACTCTGGGTTGGAGCCAATACTGAGATTAAAAATCTCATGCCTCAACTGAGATTTGATCTCAGTACCTACCAGCCTGGTGTCCGACAGATTAGCCACGGAGACCGGTTGAAAAATATATACAAAGATGAAGCAGCTTTTATGTATTTTGACCAGGTAGGAGCAGTGGCAAATTTTGAGCCTAGAAGGGGTCCTGTCTCTGAGACAATACAAAAAAAAAATTCAGATTTGTGACGATTGAAAGCAAAATATTGGGCCTGATCATCATTTTTACCAATCAAAGAGTTGACAAGGGGAGATAATTGTAAAAACAAATTGAGCTGATAGATTTTGTGCTAAAACTCACTGGGCCATTCCCTTTAAGCATATCTTATAATTATATTAAAACTAATTATACACAAATGTTTGACTTGCAGGGTACGAGAAAAGCCGAGAAGCGGTTGCTAAGTATGTGTCTACACCCAACTCCATGGTGGAAGCAAAAGTAGGTATCATCAGACCTGTCTATACAAGTCACCCAGTACACTTATATGAATGTCTGTAGTAGAAACGGATATCTATTATTTATTGAGGAATCAATGGCATAGCCAAGATTTTAAATATGGGAGAGAGGCATTTTATGTTAGGGGTTCATTTGTACAGAAAATACTTACAGGATTGTAAGACATGCAAGTATAAAAGATGGTGAGGAAGCAAATACGGCTCCATGGCTCCCCCTATGGCTATACCAGTAGGAGATAACAAAATTAATGTTTATTTAATGTTTTTGTTTGAGTATAATTATGTGATGACCTTGGAGATTGATGTTAAAGTTACATTATCAAAATTAAGGTTTGAATATTTGAGAATTTGTCAGCTGTTAAACAAATGTTAAATGATGTGTTTTCATTAGCAAGACATGATTGTGCTGGGTCACATTAAACATTCATTCATCCATCCATCCTTTCTTTCACTCTCCCTCCCTCCTCCTATCCACCCCTCAGTCCATCTGTCCTTCCTTCTATCCTTGACCCTCCCATCCATCCATCCATCCATTCATCCATCCATCTGAAATGTACACATATGTAATGTGTTTTCAGGATATTATCCTGTGCAGTGGATGCTCTGGTTCTATAGAACTGTGTATCACGTGTCTTGCCAGCCCTGGACACAATATCCTCATTCCTCGCCCAGGATTCTCCATCTACAAAACTTTAGCCGAGTCCATTGGTATCATCACAAAGCCGTACGATCTGTTGGTATGTATATCACAAAGCCGTACGATCTTTTGGTATGTATATCACAAAGCAGTATGATTTTTGGTAGGTATATCCTAAAGTATCAAATTGTGTTTTATTCCAAAATGTCGTATTTTTCTTTCACAACTTTCAGTTGTCATTTTTGTTATCATTGCAAATACAGTACAATCCGCTTAATTGCATAAGCATTGTGCACAAATATATTATGCAATTAACAGGATTATTCCTTTATCAGAAATGCCAATTTAAGGTCATGTGACCAATCTAAACAGTATCTGGTATAAAATTTATCAAACAGTCATTACAAAAATAACTAAATATACCATGAAGTAAGGAATTCTTAGACAATGTAACCTGAATGCTATAACAGATATTAAAAATAATACAAGGCTAACTCTCTTCTGTGGTCATTTTTGTGATTATTTGATAAAAATGTATGTTTTGCCATGTTTTTTGGAGATAAAAAAATCTGGTTTTCTACATTTTTGTATGCAATTAACCAAATATTGCAAAGAAAGCATATGCAATTAATAGAAAATTTTTGTATGGATTTGCATTTAAGTGGTTATGTGCAGCAGAATATTATGCTAATAACAGGAATATGCTATTATCAGAAATGCAATTAGGTGGACTCTACTGTAGTAGTAGTAATAATAATAATAATAATAAATAAATATAAATAATAATAAAAATCCTCTTTATTTCTCCCATTGATTCAAACACACTCGGTAAACCACATCCCTTAGCGGATATTCACGACGTGTTTTCACAGTCTCCATGGCAACGAATGCAAACATTTTTCTGTTGCCTGGCAACATATATGTTTCCAATACGCGTAAAGAGATTTTGTTCGTCGATTTGTCGCTGGATTTGGCTGGAATGAACTGAAGGACACTTGATGAGCTCGGTGTATCCGCTTGTAGGATGAGATTTTATCTTGCCGAGTACTTAGTAGATGAAAATCAATTATAACGTCATTAATTACCTTCTCGTGCAATAACAGAAACCAGGGGCGTCAATCCAAGGGGGAACGGGGACGGGAGACATCACCATATTTTTTTTTAAATATAATTATATTCCCATGGGCGTAAACCCCGGGGGAAGGGGAGGGGAGGGGAGAGACATCCACCTACTTTTAGGACAAGGGAGATACCTTTATAATTATACCCTCCCCCCACTTTTTACTTTGAAAAAATTGAAATAAAACGCCTAAGTAGTAATCTTTTCCAGTATTTCTCTTTATTGTTTGAATATAATATTTAGCCATGTGGTCTATTATATAAGAAGGTTTCAGCCTGACATTTTTTATTTAAAAAACCAAGCATTTTCAAAATAAAATTAGGGTTGAGGGCATGCATCCACACCACCCTCGTCTCCGTCCTCCCCCACTTCTAGGAAGCATCTCTGGCTCCGACCCCCCACTTCCAGGGAGAATCTCTGGCTCTGGCTCGCCCCCCACTTCTAGGAAGCATCTCTGGCATCGTGTGAGAGAGAGAGAGAGAGAGAGAGAGAGAGAGAGAGAGAGAGAGAGAGAGAGAGAGAGAGAGAGAGAGAGAGA
>JAULBS010069532.1:0-22082 GCA_032355785.1 Symmetromphalus regularis | reverse complement strand
TAGTATAACCTCGATTTATCGCTCCCTGATTTAATGCCAACCTCTCGTATCGCCATCTTTCTTCCAAGTACCATTTGTTTTCTTTGTTAATTCCCTCTATTTAGCGCCACCTTCGCAATCCGCCATCCGCCAAACATGTTTTTGAACAAAAGGCATTTTATATATTACAGTACCCTCGATTGTATCGCCAATGTTTCAATTCGCTGTAATAAAGCGGCTCAACAAGAGTATATTGGCCTTATTTAAGCTCATCAGGAGTTGTTACTTTTGTTATTGTCTAATGATTGACAATGCCACTGTGTTAGTTAGTTGTCATTGCCGTGATTCTGCAGTTCAGAGAAGTAGCGGTACATAACAAAAAGCCGGTCTGATGATCACGTGACAATAGTGTTTGGTGGCCCATCCTTGGCACCCTCACTTTAACGCCAACTCGATATAACGCCAAAATCACATTGGTACAACAGTAGGCGGTAAATCGAGGTTATACTGTGTGTGTGTATATATATATATATATATATATATATATATATATATATATATACACACACACACACACAATTTAAAAAAAAATAAGCATGTAAACTGAAATAAAAATAATTATAAAAGTTATAAAATAAAAAATAATCAGAAAAGTGGTTAAGTATTAAATGCATACATATCACTTAAAAATAACATGAACTTTTTGTTGTAATTATGTTGTTATAACAACAGCAAAAACTAATTTTAAAAAATATTTTCTTTGGTAACTAGCTTGAAACAAACAAAAAGAATCATCTCCAGAAATATTTTTCTACAATGCATGGTTGGTTGATAGATGAAATAATTAAAATATAAAAAATTGAACAAGATATATTCAGAGTAAAAGTTTATGTGAAGATATCCATTACAAAAATATCAAGCTATATGTACACACCTATTACAAAATATCAACAGTCATTAACTATAGAACTATAAAAAAGCAGTGAATACTTTCATAAAAATGCAAGAATACAAAAACTCAGACTAACACTGAAGAGGTTAATGTGATTTTCCATGATTCTCCTCTCAAATGTCCTCAAGAATGGCTTTAGAGTAAGTGTAATGATCCTTCTCCCACCCACCACCAACTCAGAATTTGTTGTTCTTTTAGATGTTTTCCTCAAAAATGAATGCTTTACAATGAAACCCACAATTTTAAGTGATCTCCCTCCAACCAAATAAATTCGATTAACCCTTCTGTTATAAAAAAAGCTCCAATAAAATAACACAACTGGCAAAATTCTGTATAAATGCCACATTCAAAGAGAGAATATTAGCTTTTAGCCATTAGGCTTTTGGAAGAAATCTTTCACTTCTGGCCAACGCTTGACAAAGTTGTAGTACCACTGGACACTCAAGGATTTCGCACCATCACGTTTACCAGCATTGATAGCAAAATCAGATGCAATTTGAAGAACTTCCACACGTGACACCAACCATCCAGTAGAGGCTCGCTTCCTGAATACCTCCACTAGTTCCGCCTCTTCTTGACTGGACAACACAGGTGGTCGTCCACGCTCAGCAACTGTTGCCCAGCTTTGACTGAAAACATGATGCCCGTCTTGGTTTGCAGGAGGTGTTATGTTACCTTGTGAAGCAGATGCCTTTTCTTGTGTTAGAGTTCCTTCTTGGGTGCGATTATTAGATGGTGCACGAGTCAGACGATGCATCTGCAGAAGCAACAAAAGGACAAAATGTTACGTTGGCTTCCTTACACGATCATAAAATCAGTCGTGATTTAAATGCATTATAATCAATGTAGAATAAAAAAACATCTTTGTAATATCAGGTATTCGAGGAATGTACAAAACATACAACAAATGTGTGCCATATTCATTCAGAGATTTAACATTAACAAAATGTAAAGGAACAGGATTCAATTGTATGTGGAAGAGTATGCAGTCGATAACAGTGACCTAGTATCGAAGTGATGCTAAAAACAAAGGCTGTACTCAGTATTCATACTTAAGATTATTACACTATGTCATAGAAACTATAGCACCCAGTTTTATAGTGGGCCAAGACCAAGTTTTTAAATTTTGAAAATCTCAGGTGTTATTTACTCAATAAGATCGATTTAAATCCTTTTGTATATTTTATCATTTAACTATTTGTGTATATTATAGGGTGTAATAACTTAGTTTTCAACATATCTTTTCAGATACTATTTGTAATGAGTTAACATTAGGTTTAAAAATATTCCACAAACCCTTGGTTAGCTTAACTATGCTCTAAACAACCGGTTAAGGTCATTTTTTTATTAATATATATACTAGTATATAAATATGCCTGTTAATTAAGGAATGCAAATTATGTTTGTTCATATATCAATGCTCATTTGTAAATATCTCAAGTTCTTCACTTGTCAAACTCTCCACAAAAACTGACCATGCAAGAGTAATTATATTAGTCAAAATAATAATTCTGAGATGATTCTCTCGTAAGATGTGTCTGCTTTAACAGCTTTGACTACTTACAAAGTTTGGTTAACTAAAGAATCGCAATTAGAGGTCAGCATTTGCAGCATGATCACAGGTGATACAAACGGACAAGAATATAGTAGAATTCCATGGTACGTATCACCCAAATATAAATTTTGTCCTAATGATTTTATAGAACTTACATAATCCGATGGATTTTTTAATCCAAACATTTCAAAAAAAAGATGATCCTTAAAAATAAAGGTCACTTTTGTTCAGTCACATTACACCTACTTAAAATACCCCCACCCCTCCAAAATACACCACAAAATAAAACTGTTTGTATTAGAACATGTAAACCCAGCTAACAGTCCTAATCAACCCAGTTTTGACATCAAACTAACAAATCAAATAATTTAATTACACACAATTCTCCTGATCAGTTCATTTCTTTGGCACTTTATTATTATTATTATAACGACACCATGAGAGCACATTCCCATGCCATTTCAAATATCAGATTCGGTTGTTGCTTTCTGATTAAGCACTATTCGTGTTTTCGTTAATTTAGCTTAGACTTGGCCAACATTCCAGTCCTCTTGGATTCATCATGTCACTTCTCACCTAACTGCAATATCAGTCTATTTCTCAATCACTCATGTTTTGGCTTAATCATTACAATATTGGCTACACCATCATAAAAAAATCAAAGTTGAGCAATTGTCCTATTTCTCACTTTATTGGTGAGCAATTGTCTAGTGCTGAACACAATATAGTGGGTTTCTTCCCTTTTTTCCATATGTAAACAGATAGTCAGCAAGGTGATTTATCATTTATGGAAGAAAAATGTAAAACAATGTTGAACTTCATTACATTGATTTGTTATTCTGCATTGCCAGCAAATTTATTGATGAGATATAACCATTGCTGGCATCTTTAATTTACTACTATAGCACTGGCTTTACTACAAGTGTACTCATTGCAAAATCTGATACACTTATATATATATATATATATACATGTATACTCGTAGTTGGCAGTCAGTGTTTCAAATAGCAATAAGTTAATAAACTTTACTTTAAAAATGTAGTGAACAAAAAACAAACAAAGAGACAAAACAAAAAAAAAGATAAGTAATTTATTTCAAACTTTGCTTATTACATGCACAATGCCCCATTTGAAAATAGGAATAAAGACAACATATACATTAGTAATGTGATTCGAAATGATTCGGCTAACACATGAGTAAGATAAACACTTGATACCAGTATATATAATTTGTTTACTAAGATAAAACAAAAATTAAACCATTACCTCTAATATATCTTCAGTAGTGTTTCCAAATAAAACAACATTACAATTATTGGTGGTCATTACGACATGCACAATTTCCATTAAACCTCTAATTTAACACATGAATAAACAAATTTAATGATGACATGGGCATGCAGAAAAAAATGAATTTGTCTGAAAGAAATGAAAAAAAAACATAGATCAAAAACACCAATACTATTCAAAAGAAATTAACAGGCTTACTCTGGTCATAGTAAACTTGGCAATTTCCAAATTTTAAAGAAACTGGCTATAAAAAGTAATATTTGGTCAATACAATTTCTTCAAAATTCACCCATTATTTTTAATGTTTAACACAACATTGTAAATATCTGAAATCTAGCTGAAGTAAATATATTCGTGATTGAGCACTACCAATTAACATGAGTACAGTTGGTTGGTTTGTTGTACTTATTTCCATGCTAACATCCAATTAAAGTTCAAGCACACTGTTCTGGGAACACAGCTAAGCTTCTGGTGCTCACTGTCCAGGACAGAGGTTAGTGTTAGTAGAACAGTATACTTACTATTTGTTATAAGAACTCTCTTATTAATGTGCATCCACCATATTCAGTTAAACTTAGAAGTTATAACAAAGAACTGTGAACAAATTTTATGCAGTCGGCACCATGCTCTACTTATAAACCTAGGAACAAAGTTAAAACGATACTAGATCACGTATTGTAACACACTGAACAATACCAGATCACATATTGTAACATACTGAACAATACCAGTTCACGTATTATAACATACTGAACAGTAGCAGATCACGTAATGTACAATACTGAACAATACCAGATCACGTATTGTAACATACTGAACAGTACCAGATCACGTATTGTAACATACTGAATACCAGAACACATATTGTAACATACTGAACTGTACCAGATCACGTATTGTAACATACTGAACAGTACCAGATCACGTATTGTAACATACTGAACAATACCAGATCACGTTTTAAAACATACTGAACAATACCAGATCATGTATTGTAACATGAACATCAAGGATAAAACTATTTACTCCAGCAGAAACGTCATCTTTTATAAGAGTTATCTTCATGAAAATAATACACTAAACAATATAAGATCCTCAAACAGAAAGGTCACTTTTGAATGCCAGTTTGTATTCTGCATTTCGTTGCTCCCTTTCCAACATGTGGATTTAAAATCCACGAATAATATTTGGAAATTTTCTATCTATCTCTCTGAACATAAACATCAGTTCTACAGACACTAGAGCACATTGATTTATTAATCATAGGCTATTGGATGTCAAACATTTTATTTTGACACCAAAACATCGGTTCTACAGACACTTAATATCCTCGCAGAAATGATATAAACCAGGAAAAGTCACTAACACATTAGTCTTTCAACTATAGACAAATTTTATAATCTGATGTTTGAATGATCAGATATATTGCTCAGAATAAATCACAAAAACTCAGGTATGTCTGTTCTCTATATCAATCAGCAGCATAGGACAGAAACTCCAAGAACTTCTTATTTGTTTTCTTTAATGACACCACTAGAGCACGTTGATTTATTAATCATAGGCTGTTGGATGCCAAATATTTGGTTATTTTGACATGTAGTCAAGTGTAAGCCAGCCTCTAACAGGTTTTGGTTAGGTCCGTACTGATGCCTGTTATTATAAAATTTAGATCCATTTTGTGTTATTTAGCATTGGTTGAAGTTCTGGCCATCTTTCCAAGAAGCTGTAATACCACTGTCTGCTAAATCCATGTGTTGTTTCTCTTCTCCTCAGACTAACAGCAAACTCTGATGCCAAGCGTAGAACATCAGACCTGCCTATTTTGCCTCCTTTACTAATCTGCTTTTTGATTAAATACACCAGCTGGTTTTCCTCTGCAGGACTCAGAACTGTGCGGCCTCTACTGTACGGGCTTTGTGAAGAAACTGCAATCATCTGGGCAGAGTCAGCCACAGACATCCCATAACCAGTTCTGTTGGAGTTTTGCAGGGATGTGTTTGAAAACTGTGCAGCCTGTTGAAATTCTGTGACAACCACATCAAATCTACTATCTGACTGAACAACCTGAAGAATTTAGAAAAAAAAGGAGAAAAGTAATGTGAATGTGTGTACTGATGTTAATAGGAATCAAAGACGAAAGAAAAATTAATTACATAGGTAAAATTCCTGCATGCACATACATATACACAAGAAATACAGCTCAGTCGATTATGTATGACCATGAAATCTTAATCGAACTGATTAAACTGTGAGGACCTTTTCCCAAAAATAATTGAACACTGGTATTAAATTTTCTATTTAACCCTTTCCGACTTTGGAATGGGAAATCCCGCTATAAAAAAAAACACTGTTCAGACTTCAGAATGGGAAATCCCGTTATGTCTTTTCAACTTGTATTTACGACCAGATTTGTCATAACTTGACATGTGCAGTTTAGGTAATGATAAAAACAACATCCTGTTAGAAATGTAGCATGGTTTGCTGTGAAAAATTTCAGTTTTTTAGTCAATTTTTGCCCGATTTTGTATCGAACTGTAATGTCGGCATCGATTTTTCGTGGCACGGTGTACTCGGAAAATGACCACAAAAGTGATGTTTTATCGGAATATGAGAATAAAAACTCAATGCAAGTAGGTGAAATAGTATCACGAATATAAGATGACATACCACTTCCAAAACACATGCACGTTGTCGGAGAGTGAAGATTTTCTAAATGGGTCAATTCGTTAACAGATTTTGATAGAAATTTCATGTCCTTATAACAAGGAATTAATACAATAAATACCTATATTTATATATAATGATGAGATAATTCTTAAAGGAAATTCATTTATCTTTACAAATATACTTTAACCAACCATCTACCATGAATAATAAAAAAGTTATCATCAATTAACTATCTTTAAATTTATCCTTTGTTTAACTGCTGAGATATATCAATACCTGGGGCATTTTAAGGCAGTGGCTTAACGAGTCTGAAAGGGTTAAGAGAAAACATATCACCATCATGCAACTGACTAAGAAAAGTTGTACACATGTCCTTATCACTCGGTACAGGTCACAGCAATTAGTATAGGCAGACATGTAGTAATTCAAGTAAGGAATATACCAGCCATTAGATACAACAAAATAACTCCAGCTGTATTTAATTCAGATATATGACATAATATATATAAATAAGAGTAATTGCAATTAAGGAATAAAGTACAGAACTTAGGGCAATGTAACTTGATTGGAAATATCATTCTGCATTAAAAGGTGAAATTCTTACTCAAGACGAAGAGTTGGTACTGTCAGACTAATCAGAGAAAGAGTTATTACTGTCAAACTAATCAGAGAGTTAGTACTGTCAGACTAATCAGAGAAAGAGTTAGTACTGTCAGACTAATCAGAGAAAGAGTTATTACTGTCAGACTAAATAGAGAGTTAGTAGTCAGACTAATTAGAGAAATGGTACTGTCAAGAGTAATCAGAGAAAGTTAGTATTGTCAAGAGTAATCAGAGAAAGAGTTGGTACTGTCAAGACTAATCAGAGAAAGAGTTAGTACTGTCAGACTAATTAGAGAAAGCCAGTACTGTCAGAGTAATGAGAGAAAGAATATTGTCAGACTAATTAGAGGAAGAGTACTGTTAAGAGTAATCAGAGAAAGTTAGTACTGTCAAGAGTAATCAGAGAAAGCTAGTACTGTGAAGAGTAATCAGAAAAAGAGTTGGTACTGTCAAAACTAATCAGAGAAAGAGTTAGTACTGTCAGGCTAATCAGAGAAAGAGTTAATACTGTCAGACTAATTAGAGAAAGTCAGTACTGTCAGAGTAATGAGAGAAAGAATACTGTCAGACTAATTAGAGAAAGTTAGTACTGTTAAGATTAATCAGAGAAATTTAGTACTGTCAAGAGTAATCAGAGAAAGAGTTGGAACTTTCAGACTAATTAGAGAAAGTCAGTAATGTCAGACTAATTAGAGTGTTAGTACTGTCAAAGTAATGAGAGAAAGAGTACTGTCAGATTAATTAGAGAAAGTTCGTACTGTCAAGACTAATCAGAGTAAGAGTTAGTACTGTCAGCTTAATCTGAGAATTGTAATAATCCCCTTCAGTGGACCCAATTGGGTTATTTTTTTGTTCAGCTAGTAGGCTATTACTTGTTTAACAAAGGATGTGGTACATTCCATCTTGTCAGCTGCTAACCATATGTCTGACACATAATAGCTGCAAACAAAACAATGTGCTGGGGAGTCATTAAACAAAACTTCCTTTCAGAAAACTCTTAATTGCCAAAACAATTGTTAATGGTATTCAAGAAGTCAGAAACAGACATCAGTGACATACATATATTTCTTAATATTAAAACACATATATTTCTTACTATTAAAACACATATATTTCTTAATATTAAAATGCATATATTTCTTAATATTAAAACACTGTTCAAGTAAAGGGGCTGATCGAATTCACAAACATTTGAACCTGTATAAGATTACTTGATCTATCATACAGTATATCATAATGATGTTCTTTCTAAACCTTATTGAACTGGTTTGTAAGTTAACATTAATATTGTCTAAACCAGCAGATTTTGTCAAGTCTCAAATGGAGTCAATTTAAATAAAAGTGTCCATGTACCACGAGTTCGCCATTAATACTCTACAATTCACATTTTGCAAAATTGATCAAAATTTTAAATAAATAAATAAAAGGAATAAAATAAATAAATAAATAAAATGAATGAATAAATAAAATGAATGAATAAATAAATAATTTGTGATAATCATTATAGATAAATAAAATTAGGCTATATTTCAAATTGATAACAAAAATCATTAACAAACTTGTTTAAAAAGTAAATATAAATTTTTCTTCAGTATTACACTTATTATAATAAGTTGGAGTGAATATGTTCATATTGCTGCTCTTGCCCCTCTGAAGAGCTGTGTTGCTTCTGCCGAGCTCTTTGCTGAATCCTGAAATACAGGCTCCGCAATGGGATTCTGAACTCTTTAGCAGCAGAAGACACACTCATCTTTTTCTGCTCGATTAAAAGAATGGCCTTGTTGACATCCCGCATCGAGTACTGCATGTAACATGATCGCTTACTTCTGGACAATGGCCATGACTGAAAGGACACGAATAATCACTAAGTCGGAATGGCAATGGCAGACATTCAGTACACTGCTATACCACAAATATTGAGGAAAAACTTGCTTCAAGATTATAAATATTCAAATACATTACATTAAACCTTACATTCACCATGATATTTAAAAAATACTGAAATTCAACCTAATTAGATATTCTCCTGGTTGTTATATACCAACTACATGGGCGAAAATTGATTCCTGGAAGTGGGGGGATGGAGCATCAGCCCTGTCCAAAAGGTGGGGGTATATGTTCCTCCCACCCCCCACTCCCCCAGGGTTGACACTTTTATAGCCCTCCTGTGTATTTTGGTGTATTTGAACTAAAATCACATGGTTAGTGTTACATTAATACAACAAAGTGAAATACTGATAAAGATTATTATTAAGCATTTTAATTTCAATTTTTCTAAGCAAAAAGTGGAGTGGGGATAATTATATAGATTATATAGACATGTCCCCCCACCACACACCCTTTATTTATACCCCTGACCAACTACCAATATGAAACATTAACTCAGTTTTAATACCAACTAAACCCTTGATATGTTAAAAAGTATATAAATCTAAACTAAGATCTTGATGTTAACATACAGTCTAAAGAAAGAACGTAGGGGATATTCAAGAATAAGAAAATATTATAGAACAGAGTAATACAAGTAACAGAAGTCAATGGCAAAGAAGAAGCAATGATGTGTCACAAGATTGCCATGATATTTATGCAAGGATATAAAGATACAGGTGAATCAAGACCCAGATAGGCAGAAATACTAGATTATCATAACGTTTTACATAATAACTTAAAAAAAATATCACTCCTCAGTTCTCAAAACATGCTTAAATCCATCATGGTGTTTCATGCCTGGCTTAATCGTTACTTTTTAACAACCCTTCTAGAGAAAAATGTACTTACATCCAATGCAATCTCTGAAATTGCCCACAATACTTTTTTGGCTTTGGACTTAAAAAACGTTCTTAAAGGTGTACTTTTTCCAGAGTTTGAAATGTGTGAATGCTAAAATTGCCCTGGACACTATTTCTCAATAGCATTTATTTAGTCGTAGACATTTTCTTAATTACAGGGATTGCCAATGTACTGTAATACTTAAGAAATTTAACTGCTCAAAAATAACCAGGCCGGAACTCATCCCATTAGTTTGATAAATATGTGAAAAACCTGGAGAATACTTAGTCTGGAGATTTGTGGCTTTGACAATAAAATTAATTTTAACAGCCCAACCCTTGATCTCAGTAATGGGTTAATATGGAAAAGAGTTCTTACAAAATAAATGAACTTATACTGGAACTGTACAGTTTGTACACTATTGCACTGCTTAAGAACAATCATCCTAAGTCTGTGATTAGAAGTCTTGAGAAATGTAAGCTTGGACTAATCTTCATCAAGGATCAGCTAAATATAGTTGAAAAACCAACAATTCGCTACTTCAAAACCAAAAGTGTGTAAGTTAGGTTAGTAGTTAATGGAGAAAAGGACCAAAGACAATGTGGAATATCTTCTGATTTCAAGATAAATGTGGGAAACTTTCAGAAACCTACACATAACCTTCGTGCACCAGATGCAGCTCACTTAGGGGCATTCAGTGATACCAGTAAGTGTCAAACCCAGACTTACACCCTTTTGCTTCTGAAGCAACGATTTAATTATCAGCAGTTGGCAAAGAGTAACTCTGTTAAAGATTTGGAATTATTCATTCCTTTTATGACACAAGCTATTTACAAGAAAAACATCTTTACTGACAAGTACACATCATTACATGACATACAGTGCTGCATATACAATATCAAATCACAGCTTGTTTGGAATGCAGTGTTTTTTCTTCTTATACTGGCTACTCAAAATTAAGCTATAACTAAACTCACAACTTCACATCACCATTAGAACAGTTATTTTTATTTTTTGTTCAATGACACCACTAGAACACACTGATTAATCATTGGGAATTGGACGTCAAATGCTTAGAAATTTTAGTCAAAGAAAACCTACTGTTTTTTCATTAGTAGCAAGAAATCTTTGATACACACTTTCACAGACAGGACAGCATATACCACATTCTCTGATATACAGTTACGAGGCACCTCAAGTTAATGCTTTACTGATTAGGCATGATTAGATTGCTAGGAGTTTCAAGAAAGATAAAAAGAAAGAAGTTCTCTTCCATTTGTAAATGCAGCTACAAGTCAGTTTTGTTTCTAATAAATGTAATTTTTTTGTAAGTGGATTACAAAATGTAAGCAATGACCTCTAGCTTGTTTTTTGTTTCAATGTTATTTTTTTAGAAATATTTGGTTATCTTAGAAATTGTTTGCATTTAAAACTTCATTACACAGCAAAGGTTATTTTCTAAAAGTGTTTTATCATTTTGTTTACTCATCACAACAGTGTCTGACCTCATGTTCAGTAAATAAGTGGTGAATAAAAAAACTTTTGGAGGAATAATTAATAAGTTGTGTTTGTGTGTTCCAAATTGTTTAATTCGATACAATTATCCTAGGTTTATATTTCTATTATTTAACAATGTTTTCAGTGACAAGTCATTATGTTTGAATATTTCATACTTTAATGTCTTTCACTGAAAACACTGGCATCTTTAGAATAATACTAAACAACAACAGAGGCATGGTGTCTTTCACATGATCCTTGGATTAAAGACCGAGCAAACAAGCACAAAACAGTAAAATGGTCCAGCTACATGGATGCAATCATAATCTTGCTGTCAAAATTCTTCAATCCAATTATAATGGAGCTTCTATTCTTTATGAAAATCAAAAACTAGTTCCTCCAATTTTTCCTAAGCCAATCACAATACTGCTGCTCCAATTATCTAAGCCAATCATAACAAAGCTCATAATTTCTTAGCCAATTATAATCCTGCTCTCCGGATTATCTAAGCCAATCATGATGTTGCAGCATGTTTCTGTCAGGTGGCCATGTGTTCTTCATCTCTCTGTAGTGCCTTAAGTTTGATTCTCAGGGTCTCACGTGGCACTTTACACAATGCACTGGCTCTCAAAACACTCATGTGGTTTTCTCGAACCAGCTCCAATGCCCGGGTGATGTCATCCTCGCTGTACAGTTTGTATCTTTGTCTTGGCCAATACTGAAACAAACATCAAAACTGTATTCAATATAGTGTTGTTCCTTTTCATTGAGTGCATAGAGCATTGCTTGCTTGGCATATCTGACCAATTACAGGGCATCTTTCAGGAGCTTTTACCTCAAGAAAAAAAAAATGATGTCCTATAATCAAATATAAGTTACTTCTCTTCAAGTTTTGTGGTCCTTTGTTCACTTTACTAAGTTACCTGTCATTAATTCATTATATTTACTCATTGTTCAATGTCAATTAGATACATTATTTACTTCAGCTAAAATGGATTTATATTGTCTATTTAGGAACATTTACTTGTTTTGGATAGGGTTTTTTAAATACGATATACACAATAACCTCGATTTATCCCCCCCACCCCCCGATTTAACGCCAACCTCTCGTATCGCCAACTTTCTTCTAAGTTCCAGTTGTTTTTATTGTTAATTCCCTGTATTTAGCACCACCCTCACTATCCGCCAAACATGTTTTTTTTAACAAAACGCATTTTATATGTTACAGTCCCCTCAAATGTATCGCTAATGCTTCAATTAACTGTAATCAAGTTAGCTTCAATTAACTGTAATACTCGACAGGAGTATATTGGCCTTAATTAAGCTCATCAGGAGTTGTTACTTTTGTTATTGTCTAATGATTGACAACACCACTGTGCTAGTTGTCATTGCAGTGATTCTGCAGTTCAAAGTACAAGACAAAAAGCCGCTCTGATGATTACGTGACAATAACGTTTGGTTGCGCATCCTTGGCACTCTCACTTTGAACACCAACTCGATATAACGCCAAAATCACATTGGTACCAAAGTAGGCGGTAAATTGAGGTTATACTGTACATTTGGCTAAACTTCTGCTTGTCAAACAAATTTTAAAAAAGAAAGAAAACAAAGCACAATAATATCTGTCATATCTTTATTTAACAGCTTCAGCAAAGAAAGAAAAACCACCAGAGATCCATATGTATATAACATTAAGACAAAATTAACTTCAATAAAACACATTACAAAAACAATTAATAATTTCAACTGAATTGTTTGGTAAATTAATAATAGTAATGAATAATCTGGTAGAATAGAAAACACTTGGAAATAAATAAAACACCAGATAATAAACAAGTTGTTTAACTACAATAGATAAAAAGAGGTAGTATTAATAACACCCCAGAACATTGTTTATTCAGTTACTGTTAGGTGTTGAATGTACAGTGTGATGCATGGTCTTCAGAGGAAACCTGCTACTCCCACATAGGTTACTTTTTTCTAATTAAGGACAACAAACAGCACATACCAGACTTTATTAAACTGATTGTGATCCACTGGCTTGAAATAGAAATGCCATGGGATTAATCGACTTCCCAGTGCACCTCCAATTAAAATAGAAATAAAGTAACTGCATGTTTGCATTTTTAGATGTTTGTCAATTACTTGTACTGTTACAAATGATGTTTTACTGGCTCTGCTAATAGTAATACTCAACAATAAAAATAAATGTATAAATATAATGCAAACAGGAAAGTGTGGAGTGGGTTTGAACTCTTCCTCAACGCATCATTTCATCCACTTGTTTATATCATCCACTTATATCACGACTGGTGAATTGTAATTATACACTTAACAACTGATAGTGTAATTTTCGATTACACTGTGAAGTTCCATTAACTGATCAAGTTAATTGAATTTTTTAAAATATATTTTAATGGTGTTTTTTGTGTTATCTTTAAGATATTTATGTTGATCAAAATCGTATCTCAGAATAATGCAGTAAAAAGGTATTACAGATAAAATCGAGAGAATCTGAATTCATAAATCCTGTAAAAGATTACGATACCAGATGTTCAGAAAAGGTGAGCATATTCTGCTCTATGGATGATAACCATTGACCCATTAACTGAATTAAAAATCAGACATAAATGTAGGTCATACAAATCTATTTTCATTAAACAATGGAAATGCTGATGTCACAATAAAAAGGTATCAGTCAAGACACTACATAATTTTTTATGTTTCATCAGTACAATATTAATTTAATCAGCTGATCAGTCCTGTTATCAATATTAAATTGATGAAATGTGGAGATATTTATACATATATATTTTTTTTTTATGCTTCAAAAATGCAATTTCATAGCTGCTGTTTAAAAAGGGTGATTTTCAATTGGTCATTATATTACACTTTAATGACATGGCAAAATCAGTTTTCTTCTTCTAATTTGATTTCAAATGCTGCTTTTACAACCTCGGATGAGGTGCTTCAATTAACCTCACTGTCAGACGGAGGATCGGTTGGGCAACCATAGTTTTTCTTTAAAGGTTCTTTCCTGTGGCCAGATGTTCTACCTTTGGTCTGGGAAGACAGAGCAGCTTTTTGAGAATGCACTCTGGTGTCTAGAGCCAACTGTTAAAGAGACACTTTCCTGTATGTTCCAGCCTAAGAAGGAGGAGGTGTGCCTTAGTCTGCATTGACTGGTTCTGAATGTGAAGATTTGTACTTGATGTTTCCTTTCAAGTTTCCATATTGTACCAGAGGGATATATACTGTCTTGGATCTTAGCATTTTTCACTCACTTTACTAAGTTGCATACAACTAAGAGACTTTCTAAAAAATATGCCCAATACTGAAAGATGTTTATATGCATTACATAATTAGATGGGTTTCTACCAACAGATGCTTATAAACATTCAAACCATATCACTGATCAAGTTTTCCTGGACATTCTTTAGTTCTGTGTTTTGCAAATGCGGCCCTGTATCTAAATCCTTTTCCACACTGACAAGTGTATGGGAGAGTGTCATCCGAGGCATGGCGCATTTTCAAGTGGTCTTTCAGATATCTGGTGATGGAGAACCGCTTGCCACATAGGCTACAGAAACATGGTGATTTTGTTTGCAGTTTTGGTTGGAAGTTAGACCATCCATATTTTTCTGTTGTGTTAGTTCCAAGCTGCTGTAATGTCATCATGGTCTCCGTACCCATATCACTGCTTACCTCCATCTAGAACACAAATTAACAAAACTGTTTCAGTGTTCTAGCCAGAATTTAACAAAGCAGTGTTCAGTTCTTTTAGGACACTTATTGTACAGAAAGATGTCTTCCTTGAGAACAATTTGAAAAATATGGGTGTTTATTTTCTTCTTAAATGAAACAATACATGCATGTACGTACATACCCGGTGATGGCATAAATACTTCAGAATAAAAACTGTAAATATTTATACATGAACAATAAATAAATTTTCACATTTATATGTAGCAGATATTCACACTGATCTATATTTAGTATCTGGTAACGAAAAGACAACACATTGTTACAGTGAACCTAAATCTGAGAAGGGTGACAATCTTTAATGCAAAATGCTAAAATAAACAGATGATTATGATTACCTGAATATGAAGGGATAAAGAAACTTTATATAATCTATTTTTAAATTATCTGAAAAAGGTTAAATCTAAATATTCAATAACAATACATAAGACATAACGTGGTTGTTCGAAACGAATGTCCAACAGAAGTCATCTTTGTGCTGCAAGTGTTTAATTTAACAACAGTACGACCCCCAATAACCAATATTTATTTTTTTGGCTGATTGTTGTTAAACAACTATACCATCATCATAATCCTTGTGTTGCAAAGTGAATGTATCAAAATGCAGATCGAAATAAAAAAAAAACATTAATAAAAAATTTTCCACAAGCTCAGTTGTTTCACATCTCAATATATTCATGCCCAAATTCTTGTAGTAAATTTGGCAAAATGCTGCACAAATGACCACCAGTGTTATGGGTGACATGTTTTCTTGTGTTTAGCAAGACCGGTACTCCAGCTATACTTGGCACCACAGAGGTTACAAACATACATGACTCCCTTATGTATTGTTTTCATATGATCTGAAAGTGCTTTCTTATCAGTACTGCAGTGACCACACGTGGGACAGACGAAGGAGGAGTGAATACTTTTACACATCTGTTCATGCCTTGAAAGACTGTCCTGACAAAAATAATCTTTGCTACAATAACTGCAAGCAAATGGGTTTGTTTTTGATGGTGGCCAACCCTGAAGTGGCTGTGACCTTGTCTTATGACAATCTCCCAATCTTGTAGCAGCAGACGTCTCACTGTGTGCTTTTAATAAATGCTGCCTCAGATCCACAGCAGATACAAAATAAAACCCACATTGTTTGCAAACATGATTCATTTGCTGGTGCTGCTGAGCACAATGGTTTTCTAGATCATGATTTGAAATAAAAGTCAATGGGCAGTAAGAACACTGCAAGCTTCTTTTATCATGACTATTGCTCAGATGCTTCTCCAGCTGGTATTTAGTAGCAAAGGTGTTCTTACAAATACAACACAGCCACTGATCACCTGCCAGTTGAGTAATGGAAGGCACATCATCATCACACCGTGCAGAGATTACACTCTCCTGCTTCATGACCACACTGGTGTCCATCTGAAATGGACCAATTAAAGGTTATAATTGAAGTGCTTTTATAATACTGGCTAAGTCCATATTTTGGATAAATGGAGACAAACCACTTAAAATGCATGTTTGATGTGCTGTTACTCATTACTAAACTTGCAACAGTGCTAGTTCAAGACTGTTATAAAACAGATCTGAGTGTTGTCCTCTAGGGTTCTATGCATACATCGGGAATTGTAATACATTGTTTTTCTCAGTTCAACATCACTTAGAATTTTGTGAAAATACTCTTCAGTTACAGAAAATGAAAAGAACCATCATGCTACGGTTCTTGCATCAATTTTTATAATTATTTTGTAAAAATGTTTAAAATATTACAGTAGGAACACCAAATCTTATTTGACCATTTTTACTATCAGACAAAAGAAAAAAAGATCATTTTGATAATCTAATTGACAAGGCATGTAGACTACATTTCTAAACTCATATGATAAAGTTTTAACAAAAGGAATAATATTTCCTGAAGCATGATCACAAGAAAACAAGAGTATTAGGTGGATCAAATAGGTCATTTCTCATTCCGAACATGCTTTAGAGTGGTATAAAAAAAAGGTATAACTGCAGGCGACTTCTAGCCGACGTCATGCGAACCCTTGAGTACTGAAGGCGACATATGTAGCCATTCGAACTGGCCCTTTAAAATTAGTATTTCCTGTTGTTTAAATGCATTATGGGAGGAAATTATGCAATACCTATATACACAGGATGTTCCCAATTGCAAATGGCGGATTTTTGAAGCATTAGGACTCCTTTATCGATCGCAATTTTTGGTGTTAAAGCGGGGGGTTTTCTGAAAGTTTTTTGTAACGTGACTACCAAGAGTGGTTTACGTGGTTTTTTGTTTATTTTTACACATTTCTAAACCGCAAGTCGTGCACCTACAAAAAACGCCCTTCAAAACCCAAAAATAATATTAATTTGTTCATACCTTTATATTATTTTATTGTTTTGTTAAGTTTTAAATTCAAAACATTTGACCAAAATGAGAAGCCTCTCAAACTGCTTTTTCTCAAAATTAATCCAGTTTTTGGGGGAAGTAACTCTTAAAAGAATTCAGTAGTCTAAAGGTTAAATATATTGACACAAAAATCAAGAAATTACTAAATGAATTATAAGTAACGGAAAAGGCAGAGTTATTTCGAATGACAACAAAGCTACTGAGTTCGAACTCTTCCAATGTCGTATGAATGAACTGTATCTGTGCGCATAAAAATGTGCAGACAGAGTAATATCTAGATGGTTCGCTGACAAATTAAAGACAGGAATTAAACAAGTAACAAGGAAGTCAAAACAGTGACAAATCGAAAGTGACAAGCAATTTTCAAATTAGTTGTTTGGGGATTTCATAATCCAGTGCGTTTGCCAAATTCCATTTTAAATTTGTATTTGCCAATTGGCAAACAACAGCTTAAACCCTGCTATGTACAATACATTCTTACCTTTACCAAACAAATTTTTCATTTGTCGCAAGAAAGTGCTGAACATGCTTATCAAAGTGGAGTCATCCTGAAAAAAATTATAATAAATTTTTTTAATTTCAGTAAGTGTTCTTGTAAATGAATTTTAAACAAACATTCAACACTTCTCTGATGGTCCATCCACTTTTAGGACAAGGGTCCCCACCACACACTTTCAGGAACAGATTTTCGCCCTTGGGTGCAATGGATCGTAAGATTGATCCCCTTCAGAGGACCCAGTGGGCTATTTCTCATTCCAGCCATAGGTCCACAACTGGATTAACAAAGGTATGCACTGTTCTGTGTATGGCAAGATCCTAGCTATTATCTGGAAAGAGTAGCCTATTTATTAGTAGTGGATTTCATCTGAAGATCATGAATTGCAAATAGCATATATTTGACACCTAATAGACCCATAATAAACAATATCCTGAGGTATAGTTAACACGTTGACTGCCGATTACGAGTATATATGTAGATGTAAGTGTATCAGATTTTGCCACTACGAGTATACTCACAGTAAAGCCAGTGCTACACTATAGTAAATTAAAGATGCCAGCAAATGTTATAACTCATCAGTAAGTTTGCTGGAAATGGGGAATAACAAATCAATGTTATGATGTTAAGCAAGTTTAAAATTGTTAATACATTTTTCTTCACACATCACATAGCTGACTATCAGTATTCTTGGAGTGGCAAGGGGAAGAAACCCACTATATCGTGTTCGGCAGTCAACGTGTTAAACAGACATTTCTTTCTCTACCTCTTCTTCATCACTCCAGCTATCCCAGTCTGAGTCATCGTCTGTCTGTCCGTCTTCACAAGTGTGACTCTCCTCATCACTCAACACATTTGCTGACCGAGACTTGACTGCAAAGCTGAAACTACCACTGTTACTGCTGACGTTCAGTCCCAGGCATTCAGAATACATGGATGCAAAGTCTTCATCTATATGAAAAGGTATGGCACAATGAATTATTTGGTGTCTGTTACAAGCTCATCAAAAATAGGATAGACAGAAAAACATTTTATTTATTTATTTTTATTTTATTTAAAAAATAAGAAGACAAATTTTTGTTTTTGAATCATATTTACTGAAAAACACCTAATATTATCAATTCTGAAGGCATTTTATTACTAATATATTAAATAATGAAACATAATCCAAAAAAATATTTAGGATTAGCAGCTAAAAGTAAGGTATTGCAGTGTAAACAAAAATTTTCTTTTATACCTGGCTACATATGTTATCAATTCGAAAACAATTTAAACAGAAAAAAAAACTTATAAATTAATTCAATATTGTTCATTTTTTTAAATAAATAATCTTGAGCTATTTGAGGTTTTTTGTTTTGTTTTTAATTTAGTTTGTTTGGTTTAATGACATCTTAAACTTACCTTGGAAAACTTGATCATCCTCTTCAGGTTCTGACCAGGGTCCCTCTACTTGGCTCATAGAGGACTGCCGCCAGAAGAGACTTATTTCATTATCCAGCTCTGGTCGAGGTGATAAATCACAGCTTTCAAGTCGCTCTCGCTGCAAAATACACAGCATCAGGCATGTCAGTAAAGTAGATTTTAAAAATTTAACGATGCCTCTATAGCACATTGATTTTTATCTTATCATCGGTTATTGGACGTCAATCATATGGTCATTCTGACATTTATTTTAGAGGAAGCACACAGCTGCCACATAGGCTACTCTTTCCAATAAGCTGCAAGAGGCTGCCACATAGGCTACTCTTTCCAATAAGCAGCAAGAGGTCTTTTATATGCACTGTCCCACAAAAAGGAGAGCACATACCATGGCCTTTGATGAACCAGTTGTGGACCATTAGTTGGAAAGGAAAAAATGTAAGTAACCCATTTGTAAAATATGACTTTTTGTAAAAGACATGATACAAATGAAAAATAGGTTACTTGAAATTAGACTTGTGCAAGCTATGCACAAATGAAATGTTTGTTCACGTATTTGTAACAGGCAAGGGTATGCATTTTATTAGATATGCACCCATACAAAATTCACAGACAAATTCCACACATAATTAGATTGAAATCATTTATTTTTGTTATAATTCAACAACACGAAAAGAGTAAACTGCAGATAAATGAAGCATGAAATGACATTCTTTTACTATGATACAAAATATTACCAATCACTTAGCATAAATTTGTAGAAACCAAAATTCTTTCTGCTGAGTGTCCACAGGGAATTAATTTTAAAAGATATTCATATCTCCACTTTTTGATTTCTCTCTGAAATTTTTCAATGTGCTTAACATCAATTATTTAGTAGATGTTTACTTTAAAGACATACATGACTGATAATCCATCCAGATTCACCTGGTTTTTGGATCGTACAGTAATTCCCATTTTATATTACATTTTAATTTTATGAATTTAAACTGTCAATCTGTGCAGCGTTAAAATAAAAACCCAACAAAACCCCTTTTTTTTGACCCAAAGAAAATTCCCTGGTTGTTTTCCAACAAAAGAAAAACAATCATGTTCGCAGATTTCCATCTCTGCTTCCCTCAAGTGGACAGCCTGTGCAGAAAGTTATGTTTAGAAATCTTACTTCTCCCATCCTTGCACATACACTCTTGAATATCATTCTGAGATGTCTAGTTGGGTTGATAGGTCGACACATGGCCAAATAAACATTTAGCGTCTTCTGAAGAAGCTGACTATCAAAACTCTGCAAAAAGACATATTAAGCTTTTAAATTAATTGATGTATGCATTGATTACTCTCTTTCATAATGATAACTAGTGAGATAATATTTTATAATATTCCAAGTCACAGACAAATCAATCCAATTATTTTTTTGGGTTATTACCTAAAATGATTTTAAACATGAAAGAATTTCCCAGTTTTTGTATAATTTTGATAATAACACATGGTATTTAGCATTTTTTTATTCTTCCAGATCACCGCATTATAAATATACAAATAAAGTTATTAAATTTACATTAATTAACTAGTATTCACACACCAATGTGGATTTGTGACAAATGATTTACAGAAGTGACCCGCAACTGGCTGGTACAAACTGATGACCAATGATTCTCACAACCCATAATAAAGAAAAATGTTGAATATTTAAATTTGCTACCTTCATTGAGACAACAGCTGCCAATTCTTTGAGTGTGAAGAAAATAGCACGTAAACAAGATTGTCTTTCTTCTCCTGCAGTAAGTTTGAGAACTCTGTCAACAACAGAATACGTTTCCATACTTAAACTGAAAATAAACGTAATAAAAAAATCCTATAAAAAAAATATTTCTACTAAATTAAGTCACTTTAAAAAAAAAAAAAGAAGTCATGTTTCAATTACAAGTATCAAATTTTTTTGAACCACACACCCACCCGACACACTAGACATTATTTAAAAAAAAAAAATGTACAACCAACCAGTTAAATATGTATGACCAATACAGCAACGCAACAAAACAATTGCATCCTTCATTGACAGTCTGTAGGAGGACTGCCAATCTCTCAAGACAGCTTTTATAGAATAAAGTTTGTTCACTTCCGCATCCTACCACTAAGGTTCAATAGGGACACAGCCACAAAAACTGACAACAGTTTCTAACATGGTAATTATGTGGAATTGTTGATTAGGAATATTTCTTGTAGACACACGAGTGTACGCAAATGAAGAAGCTGCCATTTTCACACAAATATTAAAAAAATATAACAAAATTATAACAGGAGAACATTTTGGGATGAGTGAGAATGCTAGTCAAATTTTATTTGTTATTTTGCTGAATCAAAAAAAAAAGAAAAAAAAGTTTCAGTCCTAAACATCAAAAACCTATTCATGAAAAACATTTACCTCCTGAGTAAAGATTTGCAAGAATAGACATCGCCCACGAGAAGTCCGACATTGTGAGCTAACATCGGCAGACAGTCGGCTGTGTCTGATAGAGACTGGAGGTGAAGGAACGGTTGTAGGCTTCCAACCATCTTCTTCATAAACATCTTCTCTACCTGTAATACCAAAATAACAATAAAAAGTAAAGTTTGTTTTATTTAATGACGCCTCTAGAGCACATTGATTTTTATCTTATCATCGGTTATTGGACGTCAATCATATGGTCATTCTGACATATGT
>JAULBS010069521.1:0-22083 GCA_032355785.1 Symmetromphalus regularis | reverse complement strand
CAGAAAAACAAAGAATTATTTTTCCTTTACTTTTTTCCCCACAAATGTTCATTTTAGCAGTTTTACAACCAGGCTAACAAAATAATAATAATTTTAAGGCGTGTGTGAACTTGTTGAAGTTAGTCAGATGAATATAATTGATGTTCCATATCTTTCAGTCAGTAAATATCATAATTTACAATCAATTACATTGAAAATAAACGTAAACAGGTTCACAGATATTGTATAACACACACCACCTGCCATAATGCTTTCACTTAATTGTGGTGTCATATCTATAGTGGTGTAATTGTGCACTTGAGACATGGTATGATTCATATGGTATGCATTAGTAGTTCACTGATCATGTATGTGATATTAAACAGGTTTTTATTATTACACTTGTTGCCCATGGCTCTGACTTTGGGAAATTAGTATTATATGTAGTTCACAAAGAAATTAAGTTTTAGTTTCACTTCAGAATATTAAAAACAATGTTAGCATAATCAGTTATTAAAAATGTGTGTATTTTAATCAAATTAATACATCTGTTTATATTTATATCTTCATGTTTGGTTTCATTGCCTATAGATATGTTTATATAATAAAAGATATCTGCTGAAAAGCAGCAGTCATTTAATTAAAGTTACTGCAAATTATGGAACTGATCTAACCACAGCAATGGACAATTTAAAACAATTACTAATTCATTATCTGTTATAATAACCAACATATACTAAATAAAAAGTACCAACAAACAAACAACAACTAAAAATACATGTAATTAATTATGAAACGTGTAGCAGGCAAAAATATAAATTCAAGTATTGTATTTTGAATGAATGTTCTTGACTTACTTCAGTGCCCGACAGATTTTACTATATAATGGTGGTGGCAAATGATAGAAATAATGTTCTATTTACAGGCAACAGGAGCAGTGGGGCACTTTTTCCACATTCGGGTGCTGGAAGCATCTCCTAGCGATTACACGGAAACAAAGTCAGGACCACCACACAATTAGTTTCATCTATGGAGAAGTAATAGTGCAGAAACTTGGAAACATAATGGATAACTCACAAAGAATCTTTAGAAAGGTTCGTAAAATGCATTAATAACTGTTCTGTGTGTGGGGTGGGGTGGGGGTGAGGGTGTGTGTGTGTGACATATGTTATGTATATGTGTGCATAAATATGTATATGTAGGAATATATACATATGTAGGAATATATATGTTTGTGTATCTAAAGTTATATGTGTATTTGTGTGTAAATGTAAAAACTTCTGGAGAAATATTTTTTTTAAATGTTCTGGAGCAGCACTTAGATCAAGGTGGAGAGCAAATCTGCCTCTCATGTCCATTTCTCACCAAAAGTATCAAATAAATGACAACAAGATGAAAAAGAACACACTGAATATTGGATTGCCAGTAACCAAAAACATCATGCCCCACAGAAAACTATTTTTAAAAAATATATAGTTTTAATTGAAAGCACTTCCCTCTTAAACTATTAATCGCCCTTCCCGTATCTGTAAATTATAACCAGGCCCTAATACTAATTTTATCTTCATTACTTGTTATCCAGCTATACACATCTGAAGGCTTTGACTGTATTTTCTAGAATTCAATGCTTTTCTCCCATTAGGGGAGTAGGATGTTGCTCAAATGGTAGCATGTCTGCCTGTGAAGCTGTCGGTCATCAGATCGATCCTTTTCAGTGGACCCATTTGCAGTTTAGGCAGTTTTCCATTCCAACCAGTGATCCATTACTGGTTCATCAAAGGCCGTGGTATGTGTTATCCTGTCTGGGACAGTGCATATAAAAGACCCCTTATTGCTTATTGGAAAGAGTAGCCTATGTGGCGGCAGTGGGTTTCCTCTAAATAAATATGTCAGAATGGCCATAAGATGATTGACGTCAAATAGCAGATGATAAGATAAAAATTAATGTGCTCTAGAGGCGTCATTAAATAAAACAAATTGTAGTCAAGGGGAATAACTTAACACTAGTGTAGGTGGCGTTGTACAATGCCACCGTCAGTTCTTTACTTTGTGTTATTTTCAATAAATATTTCATTTATTGTTTGTTATTCCCCATTGACGTAGGTTTAATTAAAGTGTAGTCAAGGGGAATAACTTAACACTAGTGTAGGTGGCGTTGTACAATGCCACCGTCAGTTCTTTACTTTTTCTCCCATTAGTGTCAAAAGATTGCTTGACTGTAAAACATTTAATGAACAGATGAGGGCGTGCTTCAGTGAGGAAATAATACACATTATAACAGTTGCCACTAGTATCAACACTAGACTCCCACAAACAAATGGCTGTCTTCTGAACAAATGGCTGTCCTCTTATGAGTCCCCATTTGTTTTTGTGTTCACATGAACAGCTGTTTCGACACATGGTCCAGTTTATTGAAATTAACTCACTCCAGCATTGTTGACATTGATTTTTCTTTGACAGTCTTTCCCGATAGTAGCCCAATAGTGGTGAATTAAGCATACAAAATAACATAGCGACATTTTGCCGTGCAAGACTGAACATTAGAAAGTAAAAGTATTATTTGTAGTTTGATCTCACCCACATGTTGTCATAATTTTTTTTATTGTAGTTGAACATGTAGTCAGGGTTTCCAGCAGAAAATAATTTGAGGGTATGCAGAATCTGGGTCTAGGGGTACTATAATTTTAGAGGCTTGGAAATAAATTCAAGACCACTTTGATGTATGTTAGTATTCCCACCATGAGCATGGAAACACCTGCCTTTAAAAAAAAAAAAAAATCCCAATAATTTGAAGGTACAGAGTCATACCATAAAAAATTTTAAGGGCATGGAATTTTACCCTCAGGCAAAAACCCTGGTAGTGAGTATGTTGTAGTCTTTAGGTCATACAGTATAATACAATTGAATATTTGTTTAACAACCACAAACACAAAACTAAATATAGGCTATAGGAGGGGGGAGGAGTGTCATGACTATAATACAAGTGCCTGAAATTAGAATATTGATAATTGTCTTGGATAAAGGCAGGGTTTATTTGCATAATAAGAATTAACATGTTAAAATTTGGACTTACCCGATGCTATTTTGACTTAACATGGGTGATCGGGCAACCCCAAAGTGGACACCCTGTTGTAATCTTTTTATAATCTTACAACTTGTTTACTGTTTGTTTAATTTGTTTTTAATAGTATTGTTCCTCAGTGTTTTGTTGTATCATAACGTGTGGCAAATAAGCTACTACTATATAGCTTTCTTACCATTTGGTTTCCTTTGTTTTGACATGGCTGTTTGATTATTTGTGTTTTTCTTGTAGTGTCGTGACATTGGTGAAGAATCCCACGAAGATATTTTAAAAGTTTTGAATGAGCTTCAGTCTGTAAGTTGATCAGTAATGTTTTTAAGCCTATAACATTCTCTTACTTTCTGACTCATATTTTAGATAAGTTTCTGTTTCCCCATAACAAAAAGTGGTGTCTATGACATGAGTCAGTAAAAAAACAACCCCTTTGTTATGTAGATAAATTATTTGCTTTAAGATGAGTATTTTTGTCTAGCAACAGATCTTGTTTTTTTAAACTTGTTGATTTTTTTTCTCCCCTTTCATTTCTTTGTAGGTCTATTAATTATGTATCATTTGAATTGGACTACAAAATATTCTTAACATTTTACTGACATAAAACTTGACAACACATGTCAGTCTTTCTTTCACCAGTTATGTATTTTTATGTTTATATCTAATTAAAATTCAGGCACACTGTCCTGGATACACAACTCTCAACTTTCTGTACTATTTGTCCAGGACAGAGGTTAGTGTTAGTAGAAAAGATGAAACCAGCTGTCTGCCACACATTGTGGTTAGTCTTCATCTATATAGAAGCAGAAAGAGAATTTTTATAGGCACTATCCTACAGAAATGATAGCACAGACCACACCTTTGATATACTAGTAATGGACCACTAGTCGGTGTAAGTGGTGTACACCTATTTATTGACCCATGCTCAACACTCACTGTTGATTTTAACCAGTACCAAGATTAAAAAAGCCATTCCTAAATTGAGATTTGATCCCAGTATCCACCAGCCTTGAGTTCAATGGCACAACCACTACACAACAAGGGCCGGTCCAGTTAACGAACACTGGCTGGAATGAAAATTACTTCAAATGGGTCTGCTGAAGAAGATAAGTCTGGTGACTCATCATACCTCAGGTGACGCTCCACCTCTTGAGTTGTATTCCACTCCTGATGATATAATAGTTACTCCAGCAGTTTCATTTCTCAACAGCCTCATATCAGCTTTCTGTCATGAACTGTTTAACGCCTACAAAATTGATAATTAATAGTTTTATTTGTTGTTTTTATTTTAGGCTATGAAAACATACCATGTCTACCAATCTAACAGTAAACAGGCAGAGTCGAAACTGCGCAATGTAGAAAGTCAGAAAAATAAGGTTGAACAACAATTATCTGGAAGAAACTTAACTACCAGTCGCAAACTCAAGGGTCTCGAACGACAAGCGGAGAAGGTAAATTGTTTATTTTAAAAGTTTCAAGTTACCTGTTACAGAGACTTTAAGTTCATGGAGCTGACTTTGGGAAATTTGGCAATGTTTTGCAAAGAAACTGGAAATTTTCACTTCCACTTTAAAAACATTAATCCAGGTTAGATTAATAAAACAGTAATACTGTATAATCCTCTTAATTGCTCAAATATTTTATGCAATTAACAGGATTATGCCTTTATCAGAAATGAGCATTTAAAATCATGTTACTATTCTTGTACTATCTGGTATAAAATCAAATAACATTTATCAAACCGTGATCACAAAAATCAGAAATATTCAATATAGTAAGACATTTTTTGATCATGTAACCTGAATGCTGTAACAGATAGAAAAATAGTATACGATTACACTTTGTGGTCATTTTGTGATTATTTGATACAAATGTTATGCAATTAACCAGACATTACAAAGTTTCATTTCTCAACAGCCTCATATCAGCTTTCTGATAGTTGATATGCAATTAAAATAATTTTTTTGTATATATTTGCATACAAATGGTTCTGTGCAGCAGAACATTATGCAAATATGCTATTATTAGGAATGCAATTAAGTAGACTTGACTGTACTACACTTATTTCAGTCAAAATAATACATGTATTTATGAGTTAATAAAAGAAAAGAAAAAATTTATATTCTGATTAGGAATTTGTATCTAAAATTGGAAGATCAAACCACAAGAAGAATAACTACAAAACACTATTTAGTCTTATTTAAAAATATCAATTTTGCTATCAGAGATCCCCCTCTTATGCAATATGTATCCTCCCACAGAAATATCTGTGTACTTTTCTATGATTCAATGTAAATTAAAATGTCTGCCAGCTATAGATAAGACTTACAAAGTCATTAGGGAGTTTAATTTTATACCTAGATAGTTGATATTTGAAAATTAAGTAGGTGTCATCACCATAGGGTTAGATACATGTATAAGTAGAAAAAAATGTATTAGTATTTATCATAAAATAGAATTAACATGCCACTCTGTATTTCATAGCTAAATATCTGATCTCTAAAATTCAAAGTGAAGTTTTCTATGCTTGGAAGTTTTATTTATTAAAAGACAGCTAGATTATTATTTATCCCTGTCTGTGGAACAGTGCTTGTAAAAGACCCCTTGTTGCTTATCATAAAGAGTAGCCTATGTGGCGGCAGGAGGTTTCCTCTAAATAAATATGATTGATGTCCAATAGCCGATGATAAGATAAAAATCAATGTGCTCTAGAGGCCTCATTAAATAAAACAAATTTTACTCTCTTTTTTCTCAACAAATATGATAAACCAATCTGGAATGACTGTACATGTATGTAGATATGAGGTTATTACATGAACCACAAAGCTATAAAGTTAATATATTATCGCTGTGCAAATCTGGACTTCCTCTTTAACAAGATTTGTACATCTAGAATTACCTTGACTGTGGGGCTGCATGGCACAGTTTGATAACCTTTAATTCTGTGACATGATGAACCAGCAGAAACGTCTTACATGATGTCTGAGTGAGTTGCAGGCTGTTGTTCATTAGCATACAGCTGCCTTTGTTCTGAACCAGTCTCTAATAACAAGATACTTTCTTTCTTTTTGTTTGTTTTCTTTAATGACACCACTAGAGCACATAGATTTATTAATCATCGGCTATTGGATGTCAAACATTAGGTTATTTTGACACATAGACAAGTGTAAGCCAGCCTCCAATGGGTTTTGAACCACTGTCTTCAGCTTGAGAGTCTATGTTCTACTGCTGGACCACTGAGGCTCACAGTAACAAGATACTATCTACTTCTCCATAGGGACAAGTTGCAAGTTACACAAATATTTTCACTTTTCTACATCTGAAAAATATGTTTTTCACTGTGGTTCTTAAAGGATTGTTAATTTTATAGAAGATTTAAAAAAATCCTACATATACATTAACATTACCAAAGACCATGACCAAAAAGGATTGTTAATTTTATACAAATTTTAAAAAATCCTATGTGTACATTAACATTACCTAAACCCCCCCAACACTCCCCACCCACCCCCAAAAAAGATTGTATAGTTTTAAATTTATGTTCTGATTTCATCTGAATTAATAACAAATTTAGCAAAGTCTGAACCTGTGGAATTAAATAACATTTCAAAGATGTTCCAATTGATAATAATTTGAGCGAAGTTGGTGTGAGGAGATGTGAGTGTGTGTGCATGCATGTAAGCAAATCTTGAGTGTTAAATCAAACTCTAGCAAGTCACAAGTGTTAAATTTTGAAAAATTGGTGAATTTGAGAATCTAACTGTTACATGCTAGGTTTTTCCATAACAAAATTTGAAAATCAGGGCATATTTTGTTAATTTTGTATGCTTTATAAGGTGAGGCCAAACCTAGTAAATCCAAAAATGGTGCTAACTTAATGTTGACCAAAATGTGACTTGTTAGGTTTTGCCTTAACACACAAGATATGTCTGTTTTGTGTGGATTTTTTTTAGCCTCAAGTTTATATGGTATTTCGGTAGAAAGGTGTGCATTATATGTATACACAGACATTAAAAAAAAAATTGCATTGAGATTTCCTTACTGTTTGGTGTGGTACATCTTTATTTGACAGTTGTTTACACTAAGCATTCATTATCTAATAATGTTTTGGTTCAGCAGTTAAAGTTAGGGTAGGTGAGGTTACCGGAAGCAAACTATATTTTGCATTATCTTCAATATGAACTAATTGAATTCTGTTCTATTTCTCTCCGGTTTTTGTTTGTTAATCTGGCAAAGATGTTTTTTTCTAACTGATAGAAGTATGCGTTACTGATAGATAGCTTTGACATGCTGACAGATAAGTGTGATGGTACACCTGTTTTTTGAGAATATCTTTTATCACATGGTGCACTTTATCTGACTTCTCAACAGAAGAGCTCCAGTCCTCACCTGGGTGCTTCCCCAATCAAAGATGAGATAGCGTGCATCACTTTGAAAAACGTACAGACATATCTATAAGTTCTCCAAGATTGTAGGATGTAGCACAAAGTCCAACTCGCCAAGATGTATTCAAAACAAAATGTGTTCTAACTCAAGTTATTCATGTAATCACAGATTTATGTCAACATAAAGCTATTTTATCTTGTGTATTTCTGAAAATATCTCTGTGTTGTGCAAATGTGTGAATCTATCTGGTTCAGTTGTTATCTGGATAAACTATGTTCTATATACATAAAGATAGTAATAAAGACATGAGGTAGATAAGGGGTCATCCATTTTTTAAATAATTTTCACAAGCGTACAAAACGTAATTTAGGGGGAGGGGGTTAAAGGAACATGTACGCTCTTCATGATAATAAAAAATGACTATAATACTATTTCAAAATCATCATTTTTTTTTCCTTTTCTGTTTGTCTGCTTTAGAGGGGTGGGGGAGGTGGTCCAGATAATGAGTATGTTTTGTATGCTCGTGAAAATGATAAAAAAGATGGATAATCCCTAACATTGGTCATTATTTCATAGATATTTGATATTGACTATTGTAATCCAATGGTTAGCAAAGTTAGAATTTATATAAAGTTTAAAAAACGAATATTGGATCAAATGGAATTTATATTTCATTATATTCTTAAAAAATAAGTTATTAGTCATCAGAAAAATGTTGTTTGTTTGAAAGCACCACTATACAAAATTTGTGCTAGGATTTGGAAGTACATGTATTATCATGAAAGCTGATATAAAATTGACTTGCGACTACTCTTTAAGACTATGCATTTTTGATTATTCGGTTTATGAAGTTTTTAGAAAAGTGCCGATGAAAAAATAAAAATAGCAATCTTGTTTTGTTTAGTTTTTTACCGCCAATCTGATAATATTTTAAAGGAATTTATCAAGAGTCTCCTTTTTTGTCTTCAACCACTTAAAAGATCTATAGCCACTGCCTTTGGCAGTGCATTTTATCTACCTGTGTTAAGTTTTTTGTTTATTGTGCAAAATATGTTGACTTAGCCTACTTGCTTCATCAAAGACCGTCATTTTCCTTTTAAAATACTTGACCTGAATACGGATGTCATTATCAGAGTTGTGCATTCAAATACTTCATTTCAGTCTTTTTAATATTCGAATTAGCACTAAAAGTGTATTAATAAGTAATAGTCATAAAAGAATACAATATTCATACTTTAATACCATAATAATTTTACTAAATCTAAGAAATATAATTATGACAATCAGTTTCCAGTATAACCAAAATGGCGTCCGTGGTGTTTTACATGTGGATTACCTGTGGTAAATCAAACTCATTTCATTTACAAAACTTGACAAGCAATTAAACACTGACCTGAGACTGTAAGTGTGTTGGTATTTGAATGTACTTGACTACAGTACATGTACCATAAATTTATATGATCCAATATTTCAGACTTTTTTTTAATTTTATCCCCAAGAGTGAAAAATTACCCCTAAAAAATAACCAAAAAAGGATTTAGAACTTTTGTTTTAATCTTTTTTTTGACCACCGAACTCATTTGTGGAGAAAAAAAATCCGTAGACAATTTAATAAAAAATGGGTGGCCTTACTGCTTTTGCATTCAATACAACTGTGTTTATTGTGGAATGTGTGCATCAACTAGATTTTATGTACACTGGTTGTGGATGTTTGAAAAAAAAATGCAATAATAAAAAAGCAATTAGTTTAATGACATAGGCTTTAGAAAGCCTTTCACTGATTTGAACTCATAGTAGCTTGGCTCACAGTATTGTTGTGATTACCTTGATTAATATCTTAACCATTCTAAATGTCACCAGTGTACCCACGGTCATTAAAAACCTGGAAAAGTTTTGAAATTTCCAAAATACTTTTCAAGGGCCTTTTTGAAATTTCTGCATCTGCCAAGACTTTTTCATCATACTTATAGTGCTTTTTGTGATGTATTAATTATCTGAAAACCATGTTTTTCAACAGTGAAATCTTTAAAAAAAAATCCTCTCTAAAGAGTATAAACCCTGTCTTTTTATGCAGATAGAACATTCAGTTTTTCCACATTTCAAATTTGGCTCATGAAAATGTGATACATCCGTACTGTTTTTACAGATTTATGTGCAAATTTTTCAAAATGTCATGGAAAAGTTTTGAAATTTGATTCTTGGAAGTCAGCAGGAATCCTGTGTCTGATTCCTCTGTTCCTCTTTGTATTATCTCATAAAACTTGACAACCAAGAATCTGGTGGTGTGTAAAACAAAACGGCATATTGTTACATTGTTGTGTTATTGTACTTCAATATTCAATTTTTTTTATTACTTTATGGATCCACCAAAATAAAAAATAAAAAAAGTTAAAGAAAATTCTTTTGGATTTCTTTTATCTCCAGAATTAGTAAATAACGAAAAACAACTTAAAAGCTGACCTTTTAAAAAAATCTATATTGTCTGAATAAACAACCAGCATCTAATTTGAATGGATAATATATTTTTTTCCTTCTTCCAACCATTGTTTGGAAAATATCAACAACCAAAATACTGATAAGTAAGGGGTCATTCAAAGTTTTCAATGTAGTACAAAGAGTACTACTTTTTCAGAGCCTACTCCTCCCTCCCCACTATCCCCCAAAGTAGTACACATCAACATTTTACTACAGAAGACAAGAATATGAATGTTTTAAATAATTTATTAAAGTGGTATTAAAGTTTTAAAGGAAGAGGCATTTTATGGACTGTATTACTATTAACTAATCGACATGCAAATTTTAAAACTTCTTTGTTCAAACCTACTAGTGGATCGCTCACCATTCTGAAATCTTTGCCGACATCCGGTACATTTCGCAAAAAATACTGGGATAGTATTAGTTGGTGGTTAGTTCAAAACACCGGACCAAGCCGTATGAGCCCAACAGTATAATCGGAAGTATCATGAGTACGAAAAATAAAAGTTCTGTTCATCGAAAAATATCAACATTTTATTAAACGATAAAAATCATACTTGACTGACACCCTACCCTGTCATACGCTTTGTACGAATGTGAAAATGTTGTAAACTTTTGATAGCCCCTAAGGCAACGTTATTTTAATTTTTATTTTAATCAACTGATCAGAAGTTTAGAGGAAAACAAATCTGTAAGCCAGGTAATAAAATGTAGAAAAAGTTCAACATGTTTTCAAGTTAGATATGTTTCTATATGCTTTATTGTATTTATGATTTTTACTCTTTCAGCGCCAGTCGAAATATTCTGAAAACAAGCTCAAGGCACTGAAAGCCCGGAATGATTATCTACTATGTATAGAAGCTGGAAATGCTGCAGTAACCAAGTATTTCTCAGACGACACATCCGACCTATTAGATGTAAGTGTTCCATGAACTAGATGATAGCTAAAAACAGCAATCCAGAATCCATTCATTTTGTCATCTATGCATCACCAGGTCATCGGTCAGTCTACATTTCTCTGTCACAAAAAAACACACAAATTATGTTGGTTTGATTACTGAATTGATTTCATGGTCTCAAGTCAGTGTTATCCCACACTTTCTGATCCAGTCTCTTTTGTCTATCTGTGTTATCCCGTGTGTATTTATGAACAGTAAATCACCATGCACACAGTATGACTCGGTTTGTGCAGTGTTTTTTTCAAATGACACTTAAAAAAAAAAAATGTATATTTTTTTAATATTATGTAATAACACCTCTAGAGCACATTGATTTTTTTTATCTTATCATTGGCTATTGGGCATTAAACATAAGATTATTCTGACATAGGTTTTTAGAGGAAACCCTCTGCCTCCACATAGGTTACTCTTTCCGAAAAGCAGCAAGGGGTCTTTTTTATGCACCGTCCCACAGACAGGACAGCAAATACTATAACCTTTGATGAACCAGTTGTGGACCACTGGTTAGAACAGAAAATAGCCCAAACTGCAAATGGGTCCATTGAGAAGGATCGATCAGATGACTGACCAGTTCATAGGAGGACACTGTACTGTTTGAGCAACATCCGGCTCCTCAAGTAACAGAAAACTGTTTGTTTAATGGTTAAATGCAAAGATAATTTATGAAAACCATTTTTTTAATTGTTTTATATGCTCTTTCACAGAAATTTTTACATTCTAATACAAAGGAATTAAAATATATATATATCATAATAATTTTAATAATAATAATGATCATGAAGAAAAGGGGGAACAAAATAACGGAAACATTTTCTTAAAATGTCAAAATAAATATTTTACGTGCCAGTTCTATAACCTTTTCTAGTAAGACATGCATTATCAGTTCCATACTTGAAGCTGTCTACGTTGACAATTTAAACTATGTAAAGTACAGGAATTGAATAGAAGGTCAGATGACTGGAAATAAATTCTTTCCTATTGCCGACATCTAGAATGGTAAACTTTTACAGCAGTCTGTTCTTGTTTTGTTTCAAATCGTCCCAGACCCATATCTTGTGCTCTCTCCAAGTTAAAACATTTTTTTATCACCAGTTCCTTATGCTTGGCTGTGTGTGAAGATGTAGTTTGATATCAATTTTAAAAAATGTTTCTGTGTTAAAATGGCTAATTTAATTAAGCACTTGCATATAAAATAAGTAGCTGTGCTAAATATTTCTGTCGCTGTGTGTGAAAATGTAATTTGATATCAATTTTAAAAAACATGTTTCTGTGTTAAAACAGCTAATTTAATTATATGTTCATATAAAATAAGTAGCTTTATATGCATACAAAATCTGCAGAATATTTCTCTGTCGCTGTGTGAAAATGTAATTTGATATCAATTTAAAAAACATGTTTCTGTGTTAAAACAGCTAATTTAGTGAAGCACATCATCTTCATTCATATAATAAGTGAAGTGGTCGGTCGTCGGATCAATCCTTTTCAGTGCACCCATTTGCAGTTTGGGCTGTTTTCCATTCCAACCAGTGGTCCACAACTGGATTATCAAAGGCTGTGGTATGTGCTGTCCTGACTATGGGACAGTGCATATCAAAGATCCCTTGCTGCATATCGGAAAGAGTAGCCTATGTTGCGGCAGTGGGTTCCCTCTAAATAAAGATGTCAGAATGACCATATGACTGATGTCCGATAGACGATGACAAGAAAAAAAATCAATGTCGTTAAATAAAACTTTTAGAAACTCTAGTATATTTATCTGTTGCCAGCTGTGATATAATTATTTTTTAATGTGTGACGTCTCTGTAATATGTGATATACATTTTTTTACTTAAAATGTAATAAATTTATACTTTTGTTTTATTCATGTTGTCATAAATTAATGTTAATGTAATATTTGACTCAAAAATTGCCATCAATAGCAAAACATTCTTTTTCACTTTTTTTTCTCTCTATTGCCTTTCTGGCAGGTGCACATTTTGAAATAGATTAACATTTTCTTGAAATCTAACACTTGAGAAATATTTCATTTTTTTCTTTGTGTTTTTATTATCAGGGTTACAGGGGTCATTAAAAAGGCCTTGAAAAGTTTTGAAAGTTTAGTTAAAACTGAAAAGTCATGGAAAAGTTTTGAAATTTCTGTATCAACCAAGATTTTTTTTATCATGCTTATCAAAGTACAAGTGATCACTTCTTGTGGTGTGTTATGTCCCAGTAAACCATGTTTTTCATCATTGAAAGTATTTGATTTTTTTCCTCCCTAAAGAGTATAAACCCTGTCTTTTTATGCTCATCTGTACATCTTTACAGATTTGTGTGTGAAAAGGTCATTAAATGTTTTGAAATGTCATGGACAAGTCGTGGAAGTTTTGAAATTTGATTCTTGGAAGTCTGCAGGAACCCTGCATTATGATCTTTCTTGACTGAAAAATATTACTTTTATTTATTTAAAAAATATTTTGTTAATAGGCCTAGATATTTATTGTTTAAATCGCTCACAGTTATATTGCTTTTTGTTTTTAAAAGGTTTTATCGCCTTCCTTTTTTTTTTTACTGATACTATGTTTTTACAACTGACCAAGTTTTCCCAGTTCACACAAATAAACATAAAATAATCTGTTTGACAGATTTAAAAAATATATACCATGACACTGTTTAACACATTATCACTCCTTTTATGTTGGTGTTACAGCGTATGACCCCAGTTTTCATGATAAACATCACCAAATAAGAAAATACTGTTGTACAAATTTTCTCACTCTGATTTCACATACATGTTGGAGTGAAAATGTTATTACTAGGTTTGTAAAAACTAATCAGAACATTTAGAGTGTTTCAGTGTTCAGTTTATTTGACCATACTTAACACTGTAACCAGACTCATGAAAATGTGTTTGTTTAATAACACCACTAGATCTATTGGATGTCAAACATTTTGTAATTTCAGTTCATATCCTCGTCATGCCAAACTGTGTCGTACTAACTGTAGTGGGTACGGATCATACGCAGATGAGTCACATAGCATACTTAACGATATGAATATTTACGTTGTTGAATTTAGTAATGCAATCAATTAAAAAAAAAATTCTTACTCCCCTGTGTTTTATGAGAAAACCAATTTCTAATGTATTGTCAAAATGTTATAATTAATTTGCTAGTTCCAAAATGCATCCCATTCTTATGACTATCGCATGTAGCTGTCAGAAACATGTTCCTGCTAAAACGAATTCCATTGTATCGTACTTGCAGACCAAACACAAATATGTTTGACCTAAGAGGTGGACGATTCCAATCGCTGTTTTGTGACAAATAGCTTTGTAAAACCTCAGAGTGGAAAAGAGTGGTAATCCTCTCTTGAGTCCCAAAAACTGTTTTTTGTCTCCTATTCTGGATATTGTTTTACATCTATGCGATCAATGAGCTGGCTTACAGTTTTTATTTAAAAAATAAGTACAAAACAAAATGTTTAGGCCCATACAGTCCAATAGCAATGCAGGGTGGTTTACGACTGTATAACTTGATAGTAAAAATCAAGTGTAACAATGTCACACTCCTAAACAAAAAAAATTGCCTTTTCTGTGAATTTGCTTGCAAGATCTTGTGCTGTTGATGTTTTTTCGTTTGAATACTATATGATTAATAATACGTTTTAATTGAAAAAGAAGAAAGGAAAAAATTAGGTCATCCATCAAAATGAAAATGCAGAAAATATAAGGTAGAATTACGCTTTAATCGTAGCACATGAAGTCAAAAACATGGTGCCAAAAAGAAGTAAACTATACTTTTAATAGATGTAGACCAATTGTTAGTAAATGTGTGAATTGTTTTCTCATTTCAGTGCATGGACTTTGGATATCATAATGCAGTAGGTCAGATAATGATGATGTTCCTCTCTGTCCATGAACAGCTCAAACAAACCAGTCAGAGAGCCATTGAATCCATCAGCAATAATGTCTCAGATCTCGATTCAGGAGCAGACAAACAAAAATTCATGGAACTCAACAATTCAGTTTTCATGCTTCCAAAGAAATTTGAATTCCAACCGTACAAAGGGGATGAGGTAATTACAATTTTTAACTTGATGACATTTATAGTACACATTCCCATTGTATTAAACTAATCTGAATGATAATTCACTATGTAAGATTACTCTTTCTGAAATCACTGACACAAGGTAACTGAAATTGTAATAAATTGTCTGCTATTACAGTAATTTTTATAATTAAAATTAAACATTGCATATAATTTCTTACTGAGAAGACATAAGTCTGTTTTAAAATATTCACTGTGTTAATTCAGTGTGTTAATGGTCAACCTGGCAATGCACTAATAAAACTTGGTGGTCCAGAGTTTATACATGTTTTGTACAAATGAACCCAGGTGTTAGAACCTGTCGTTCAATGGGAGTTTGTCATTTGAGTATATAGAGTACTTTCATATCCTGATAAATGAGTTTGAAAATCTTTCCCTTTCTTGAGCACAAGTGCTGGCTTAGGTCAGAAATTATGCCCACAAGAGGCTTGCTTCATAACACCCAATGCTGTGGGGGTGGGGTGGAGGGGGGGCGAGTAAGTCCTTACTGACACTAGTACCCTGGGCCAGTAGATATTTTTTCCAATCTTGTATTACGAATTTGTATTATTATTATTAGATAGTAGCTGTCCTGACTGATAATTTGCCGATAATATCTGCTAAAAGTGCAGTCACCATACATGCTAGCAGATGTTTATCCTGTCTTTTCCACTTTCTGTTGGTTCTTTATTGTCTCGATACTGGCTGACAGTTTCATTTATTTTTGTAATACAACCAAACCTATTATAATATCCCACCTTTTAAGTGAGTTCTTTAAAATAAAAAAATAAGAAGTTAGTTGCACCAGTACAATTTGTCTTCTCAACATGAACTTCACATTACATCTGTAATTTGCGTTATTGATCAACCCACTCTTTAAATTAAAATGGAGGGACTAATGATTTTTTGTAGGGACGAGTAACTTTTTAAGGCTATTTGTCCCCCAGGCGAGTGAAAATAATTTCTTAATTTCTACCCCTGTATTGACACATTAAACTTGACCTTGACCTTGGTTAAAGGGGCCAATTGTTTGAATTGTACCCCACAGTGATGAAAGTCGGGAACCATAGGTGATTAAAACTATTCTCTGTAGGTGCCAATTCTTAAATTATTTCCAAATTCTTTCAGATTTTTTATTTTTTATCATGTGGATAATAACGAAATTATAACAGTCGCTCGAAGATAGCACAAAAATTATGAAATGAGTTTGTGAATTGTTATTCCCGAAGCGAGCACAAGGAGGATAACACAATTCACAAACGAATTTCATAATTTTTGTGCTATCTTCGAGCAAGTGTTATAATTTCTTTATTATCCACATGATAAAAAAAGAAAAATTTGAAAGAAATAGAACCGATTGCTTTGTGTAGGATCCACATAATGTAAGGTCATTTGACAGGTTACCGAAGTACCACTGTTATAATGTTGCACCCATAGCAAATAGTTCCACATAATCTCATAATGAAAAATAAAAGAGAACAATTGATATTTCATAATAAAATGTAATAAATAAAACAAAAATAAATTTATTTTAAATTTGTGCAATGTCAATTTTAGTTTGTAATCAACATTAACGTAATATCGATGGCAGATACTTTTCACACAATACTTTTGGCAGAATACAAATATACAGAATTTAAATATAACCAATTTTGTTGTAATTTCTGTTCATATTCATATTTACTATTATTATTAGTATTTTTATTATTTTTATGCATTATCACATTAATTTACTTCACCACCATCCCCCACCCCTTCCTTCAAAATATTTACTATTAATTGTTGACATTCTATGAATGATGTAGCAAAATAGTTGTTTGTTAGGTGACATCAAATGCTGTCAATGTATCATCTGCAAATTACGCAAGTCCACATGAAATCGTATGAGTATGACACATGTGCATCATTCCAGTTATATTTCCATCTATATACTGAACCATGTGGATAATAAAGTGTTATTACTCATCCTATGTTACTAAGCTTACTTAGTAATAACTTGAAATATATTAGACAAAACAGCAAAGATGTATATTTCAAAATGTATGTCATTCATTTTAGTAATCTCACACTGACCAATTTGTGAATTTCAGTCAGGAATTGTCAGTCATGTTATGTTGGTACAGTCGGATTGGTTTTCCCTTCATAATTTGTACAATTGACTCATATTATCAATTGTTCTGCCACTGTAGTTAAAGCATTTCTCAATCTTGTATTGTAACCAGGACTGGGCATTAAATTACATGAAATAAAAAAATGAAAGAAAATGAATGAATAGAACTAATTTTATCATTTTTACATTTTTTTTAATAAAGAATTCCTTGGTCTGAGGGGTGGTAGGGGGTGGGGGTGGGGCCTCTAGCAGGGGAGCCTTTTGCTTCCTTATAAATCTGGCCCTGATTGTAACACAGGTAAAATAGATTTTAATTTCGTCCAGTGTTGGTTATCCAAAATATTTCTTTTTAATGAAGTAAAATTGATGACAATACATTATTTCAAAACAAATATATTTGTATCTTCCTTGAGATCTATGCTTTGTCTTATAATAGGCATCATGTATAGTTCTTTTATATTAGCATGGCAATATTTAGCCTTGATAACTTAGGGTATGCTTTACAGACTGCCAAAATACGGAATTTAAATACACATATGTATCAGCCCATTTAAATAAACACTGGGTTACAGTTGTCCAGCAACAATGTTTGGAGTAGACTATAACGATAAAACAAAAATACACTTACAAAGTGAATAAAAATATACATTTCATGTTACATATGTGTATATATATATAAATGTATATATATATATATATATATATATATAAAGATATATATATATACACACACATACAATGTATATGCATGTATATATTTATTTAGTAGCTAGCCTGCTAAACTACCTATACCAGGGTTCCCATGGTCATTAAAAATCTGGAAAAGTTTTGAAATTTGCAAAATACTTTGCAAGGACCTTGAAAAGTTTAGAAATTTTGGTTAAAACAGAAAAATCATGTAAAAGTTTATCAGCTGATATTTCTTTTGATCATGCTTATCAGAGTGTGAGGGATCTGTCTTAATCACTTCTTGTGATGCATTATGTCCCTGAAAACCGTTTTTCACCATTGAAATCTTTGAAAAATTTTCCTCTCTAAAGAATATAAACCCTGTCTTTTTATATGGATTGAAAATTTTTCCAGATTTCAATTTTAGCTCATGGTAGTGTCATGCATCTGTACATTTTTACAAATTTTTATGTGCAAAAAGTTTCAAAAAGTCATAGAAATGTTTTGATATTTGATTATTGGAAGTCTGCAGAAAACCTGCTAAACCTTTTGGCTTACCTGCATGTGCTAAATCAAGTCTTAAACCTGGTAGCCCAAGCTGTTAAGCATACAACTTATCCAACCCTGCATATATATTTATATATACTGTAAATCAATCAAGTTTTGCGAGCAACAAAGTACTGCGGAAATTGTGATGGACTAAGCAATATTATGATTGTTGTTATTTATTTATTATAAAAAAAATTATGAAACAAAAGATGTACGGCTGCCATATATATATATTTTTTGTTTTGTTATTCATGACTAAATTCACACAGAGTGACAATGAGTTGTAAATTCACACAGAGTCAAAATAAAGCTTTTGATATATTGAATACCATCACTTCCTTCCTAATTAAATAAAACAACACATCGTATGAACTGTCACATCAGCTAGTTCCATTATATGGCTTCCATTTCATTACTCGCTACAATTAGTTGTAAATTCGCACTGAGTATAGAGTATTTAACACTGATCACCATCTTCCCAATTAACTAAAACAACACCTCGTATGAACTATTACCGTGGCTAAAACAATGTGCCTGTGTTTTTTGTAATAAAACTTGCCGGTTGAAGTTGCAATACTTTGTACATGCAGTTTCGGCTATTGTTGACCCCTCGCAATACTTTCATGATGCAATACATAGTATATTTACAGTAGGTGCTTTCAGCAAATGACAGTGTACTATTAAGAAAAGTGTGTTGATGATGGTTATGTTATTAATATGTTTTATTGAGTAGTTATCCCAGCCTGATTATAGATGCACAAGTCTGTTACGAATCACACCTATCTGCCTGTGTCACAATATGTGATGTCACTTGCTTGATTTGACCATCTTGAGGCATTTCTTAAAGATGAACAGTTTGCTACTTTTTTCATTTTGCTGAAAAAAAATCATTAATGCATCAAAGACACCAAATCATTAGTTTTACATGTGTGGTTTGTGTTCAAACTTTCTCATGACCTGTCCACGTATTTGTAAACACTTCAGTCCAAAGTTGTGATGATAAATGGTACAACTGCCTACTGTCGGAACTTTGGATCAAAGTGTGTGTAAAATCTGGACAAGTTTGAACATACTGATAACGGTAATAATTTGGTGTCTCTTTTGTAAAGATATTTTCTGGAACAAAGATGAAACAAAGTAACCATTTATAAAATGCATACCTTGAGGTGGTGAAAATCTGGCAAATGACTTGGGTTGATGGGTGTGTGAGTGGTAGCTGCACTATCATTTTCTAAATGCATATACTTAACTCACAGGACATCGTGGATATTCAGTCAGTGAGTAAACATTTTCATGTTTGTTGCCATGGTAACTTGTTTTAATTGTTGCATGATCCTAATCTTACATCACCACCACCACAAACAACTTTCAAATTTTATTGTCCGTTTGTCCGCATCTATTTTAAAGTAAGATTTAACCCCCTTCCCAAAATAGTTGTTTTCCTGTGTTGGAAGGGAGGTAACTGATAGAATTTAGTGATGATTTGAAGATACTATATCCAGTTTGTTAAATTCTTTAAGTTTAAGTATCCATTACTACTTTCTCTTGGAGGGTAAAAATTTTGAAGACATTTCAGAATTTTTTAACCACTTGATGGTTCCTCAGATGGGTTAGAAGACAAAATTCAAATTTGATTTGCTCCTCATTCAAAAGTCTTGCAGTTTTAATTACTTTCAAGCTGAAATCATGAGTCAGGCATTTGTATAATCGCTTTATATTATATTCTAATGGTAAATATTATAACATCAGGTATTTAAAAGACTGACACTAAAGATTTTGCTGAACCCTTTTTTGTGGATCATTTCTTGCAGTAGATAAGTACTTGTAAGATTCTCTTTCTAATTGTAAATATTACAACATCAGGTATTTAAAAGACAGACACTAAAAATTTTGCTGATTTTAGTGGATCATTACTTGCAGTAGATAGATACTTGTTTTAATGTCAGGATTGATCGTTAATATATACTGTTGGCATGTCACTGATCAATATCAAACTAACAGCATGTGTGGCACATGTTTCTAGTTAAAAATGACGGAATTAGATAAGAAGTATTATACTGCTGATAAACATGTATTGCACTTCTTCATAGATATGACAGCACATTTTTGGGGGTTTTGGGGATGGTGGGTGAAAGAGGGAAAAGTCTACAATACAGGATTTATTGCTGTCAGAGTTCACTCAAGCTTTTGTTGCTCTTTTTGTCGAGTCCAACATTTTCTGTATGGAAAGATTGCAAAAATACCTTCAGGAAAGTCTTATCAAAAATGTTTATACTATAGTGGCATTAGTATGCAAGTTATTTTAGATTTTATTTCAAGTACTTACCCTGCTTGTTTGTTGAATAAATACCAACATCACATGAGTGTAGTAATCACAGCATGACTTCCCATAACATTGTTATAACAGGAAAAAAAAGTAAAGTTTGTTTTATTTAACGACGCCTCTAGAGCACATTGATTTTTATCTTATCATCGGCTATTGGTCGTCATACATATGGTCATTCTGACATGTCTTTTAGAGGAAACCTACTGCTGCCACATAGGCTACTCCTTCCGATAAGCAGCAAGGGATCTTTATATGCACTTTCCCACAGACAGGACAGCACATACCATGGCCTTTGATAAACCAGTTGTGGACCACTGATTGGAACAAAAAATAGCCTAAACTGCAAATGGGTCGACTGAGAAGGATCGATTCGACAACCGACTGGCTCACAGGCAGACACACTCCTGTTTGAGCTAGATCCCGCTCCTGTTATAACAGGATGTCATCACTGTAGATATCATATATTGTTATTGGCATGTGCAGAGTATCTTATGTGTGAGAATTGTCCATGTGGATAATTTGGTACTTACAGATTGCTAAACAAGTTCCTATATGATACCATTTTTTATTTAAATATTACCTTTTCACATTTTGATAACTCTTCTCTCTCTTTTTTAAAAAATAAATGGCTAGAAAATGAGAAAATGAAAACAAAAATATATGTTTTTGCTCTTATTTTCATTTATTGAACTTGAAGGGTTTTTAAAATCTCACTGAGTCAAAACAGATTTTGAGTAATATTCTTTTATGTTACTTAGTTTATGATTTAGGAGTTGAGTTTTGTCCTCATAAGTTTCATCTTATTAAAGTGTTATGAATAAGATTATAATGTTTAGCACAGCATTAGAATTAGATTAAAATGGGATTGTAGATCTTGGAATGGATTGTAGATCCCTAGAAAGACAAATATTTAAATTAGAATCTAATCCTGGCCAAGAGTTTGGATTAATGTTTGTTTAAATTACCAGCCCCAATGTAATAGCTTTCTAACAAATGTGGGCTAGCTTGGACATAATATTATAGAGGATATTTCATATATGGTTGTGCAGTTACGTGTTTATCTCACCTTGGGACAGAGTTATTATTTTTATGAGTTACTTATGAGTGAAAATATTAATTTGGTCCTTTCTTGATAGAAGTTAAACAAGTTATTTGACAACCATAAAATTTCTGTTTATTTTATTACTGTAACTGTATAAATGTTGATAATCTTTGCTTTCTATGCTACAGCAGCTTTAGTCTTTCAGTTTGTTGTTGGTTAATATATGGATATTATAACAAAATGTGTTTTGCACAATCTGCTTTATTTGTACCCACACTGGTAAATTGGTTTTTAAAATGTACATTTAATAAAAATGAATAATTTTAGAATATGGGTAAAATAAAGAAATAAAAAATACTGGTAAACTAGTTTTTAAAATGTACATGAAGTAAAAATAAATACTTTTAGAATATAGGTAAAACAAACATACTACCCCACGCCCCCCCCC
>JAULBS010069510.1:0-22084 GCA_032355785.1 Symmetromphalus regularis | reverse complement strand
ACGTCCAATAGCTGATGATAAGATAAAAATCAATGTGCTCTAGAGGCATCGTTAAATAAAACAAACTTTACTTTTTTGGTTAAATTTTTTTCCTTTTCAAAGATTTCGACACTTGTAAAAGAGTTTTTGAGTAGTTTTTTTATAAAAGAAACCTGTCTTTTATTACATCATAATATATTCATGTTCTCTGATTAAAGTAATTTGGTTTTGAATCATATCTTAATAATAATAGATTTTAAACATGATAACTTGAGTTTCAATTTTTAACTTTTAACAATATGGAATATATAAATAAACTTTTATTTAATCAGTTTGGTCAACATACATGTAGGTTTCAATTCTTGTTACAATGCATCCATACAGCACATTAACTAATTACTAATTAACCGTAAAGAAAAAATTTCAAAGATATAACAAATACAGTCAAACCTACCTTAAGCAGCCACCCAAGTGAGTAAGGAAACTGGCCTCTTACAACAGGTGGCTGCTTAATACAGGTTAAATTATACTAAATTGGCTGATTTGGGAGAAAATAAAGGTGTCCCTTTAACACAAGTGGCTGTTTAATGCAGGTGGCCACATGGGCAGGTTTGATTGTATATGAATTTTTCAAATTTACTCTGGTCACACCCGTGATAACCATTCTGAATAGTATTACCATGATGTTAAAGTTTTGAGTCTTGAGACTGGACTTAAAGTTAAACATTTTATAAGCACAGGCAATTGTTTAACTTCCTGTTTTTCAGCCCCCAATGACTCTTAATTTGAAAATTGTTTATAATAATTGAATCTGTACACTAAAGCTACATGCACAGGCTAAGGATTACAACCAACTTTTCAACAGTATTGGACCTTATTCCAGTTTTGTTTTACCGTGGGTGGGGGTGGGCAGAATCTCCACCAATAACCCAGTAAATATCTTTTAAGTTTAAACTCAAACAGTATCTTGTTAAATGTTGAATTATGTCTATTAACAACCTGCAAATCAAAACAGTAATTATCTTCTAATCTAGATAACTCATGCATGTACAAGTACAAATACTTTGTTCATGTATTTGTGAAACCAATATAAAATGAAGTGCGAAGATGACTTCTAATGACATGTATAGAGTGCAAAGACATGCAACTGCAAATGATTGGTAAGATGAGGTAGTACATATACATATTGCAAGATTAACTATAACTTACTCAGCTGGCAGATCTGGGGCATCATCTTCTTGACCGGGCACATCTACATGGATGAATGCGGCTCGTTTGGTGATTTCTTCCATTGAAAAGTGAGCCAAGAAATTGGTCCACATTGAATCTAGACAAAAAAAGCAATCAGTTAACACAAATTCATTAAATATCTTCTTTTTTTTTAGTTGTCAAATTCATTCCTCTTCACAACTTTAAGCTCTCTGTAATTTTGCCAGATGATAAAATGGGTAAAATTCTGTAACCTCAAATTTTCTGAGGGTACGTCTCTGTACACTCAAATTGTCAGGATACTGTTTTTTAAAGGTTCTTCAAATTCAATTACCCTGGCGGCAGGTGTTTCCATGCTCGTGGTGGGAACACCGCTAACATACGTCAAAGTGGTCTAGAATTCATTTCAAAGCCTCTAAATCAAAACATTTTCTAGGGGAGTAACCCCAGACCCCTTCCCCCATTCTGTATTTTACAAGAAACATTCCCTAATGGCATATATTTCCTAGGATATATCCCCGAGGGAGATTTTCTGTTGCAAAGAACTTTTGAAATAAGCTAGATTTTGTTATTGCTAAAGTCTGCAACTGAAAACCAGCAGCGAAATAAAATCTGAATTGCCTAAATGCAATAGTGTTTTAAAAAAACAAAGAAGATATCAAGCTGTTTCATTATAAAAACTGACAAAATGCTTTAAATACTTACGGTTGCATCCTAAGTCATGAACAGTCAACACAACAAATTGCTTGTTTTTCAAGTCACCCTGTGGGAATAAAATAAATTACTATTAAGATATGGTACATATACATGTATTAACAGGACAGTAATAAGCTGTTTTAAGATTGGTCCCTCTAAAATAGGAGTCACACTGCCCAGAGCCTGACAAAAATGGATGTGTGTGTGTGTGCATCATGGGGGAGGGGGCTGGAGCATATTTCACACAAATGTTTTTAATTAATTAGTATTGACGTACACACAATTTCTTCATATCTGAATCTCATTTTTAGGGACAGATGCAGAATTTTAGAATGAGTGGCTCATTTGAAGTCATCTAATTTGACCAAGAAAAGTGTGGTTTGTCGCATTAAAACTCTCTAAATAGACTATTTTGGACAGTATTTTGAAAGGTAAAACATTTGTTTTATTTTTTAATGAAAAGAACTTGATTTTCTAAAATGTTAGTAGTTATTTCAACACGCAATCTTTGTAGGTAATACTTTTTATTTCCTTTTTTCCTTTTTAATGTGATCATTGTTATTGCCTATCAGTTTTACTCTATTTGCCATTTTTCTCGGTAAATTCTGCCAAATTGGATATTTCAATTACAGTCTCTTTAATATCTTGGTGAGTATATTACCTGTGCATCAGGTCTTTTATGAACTGCCAAATCTACTATTATAGAACTAAGATACAAAACATTTAGTGCAAATAATGACATTCTTAAACATTTGTTATAATTAAAGGTACAGTGAAACCTTGTTTATCCAGACTCCAGTAATCCAGAAACCCTGATTTACGGACAGTCATTCAAGAAAACAAAACTCCCACACTGTAAATGTATCCTTTAATCGGGAAATTCGGTTTCCGGAACTGGAGGGTCATAATCCAACACAATGTGAGATAAAAACATCTGCTCTATTTAAGTGTACACCACAAATTGTTTTAAAATCAAACAACAGAAAAGAAATGACCCCTCATGAAGGTGGGACGTAAATAACATATTGAATTGAATTGAATATTGTGTTCATGCTAACACAAAAATGAGGCTTATGCCTGTTGGCCGATCCCAAACTTAAAACGTTAATAAACAAATAAAACATTTTTTGAATCAACAGTTACGTGAGTTAATTCAATTTGAGCAACTGTTGTTAAATTGTCAGAGTATTAAAGTTACAGGGGTCGAAATATCTGCTATTCCGAAAATACAGATTTTTGAAACAGATTATTAAAAGAAATCTTCTAATATTTCATCAGGAAAGTTGTAATAAAACATGAATTAGCGAAATCCACTTGTGAATATTCCGTCTTCACTTGTTTGACTGGTGTTCTCGTTAAAATAAACTTCCGTTCAGGACAGGCTAGCATACGCCGTTGCTATGTAGCAATTTCACTGGTTTCAAACGTTCTCATTGGGTTTAACATGAAGCGTAAAAATTAGTAGTTCTGAATTTGGTCCAGCGGTAGAACGTCGGACTCTCAAGCTTGTGACAGTGGTTCAAATCCCATTTAAGGCTAGCTCACACTTGACTACATGTCAAAATAACCAAATGTTTGACATCCAACAGCTGATTGATTTTTAAATCAATGTGCTCTAGTAGTGTCGGTAAACAAAAAACAAAACTGATTTATGAATGAAACAATCTTATTTTTTGAGACAAAGGTGTGGAGTGCATTCGATTCTAGTTCCACTTGCTGATAACACTGATACACACGCTCTTACTCGTTGTGCTGTTTATACCAAAAATACCATCGAGTTCAGTAATTCTAGGTTTTTGCAAAAATATCCAAATATAATTAGAATCGATCATATTAAAAAACTTCATCATTTTAAAGTATCATGAATATTATAAATAAATTGACTCAAAATATGTAATAAATCTTCAACTCGCGTAATTGTTGGAGAATTAGAGCAATTTTTTTTTATATAAAAATGGAAAATCAGTGCCTCTAGTATACCAAATATGGATACTGTACATGCCACCAGTGCACCACTACCTCCCCGACGATGATACAAATTAGCCTTGTCATTGATTTGCTGCTCTCTATACCTGCAACATCAGCCAAATATGAACGAGGCTTCACACAAATGAAAATGGTGAAGACAGATTGGAGGAGTCGTTTAAGGGACATCATTTTAACAGACTCAATGCATGTGTATCTAGAGTCCAGCAATGTGGGTGAGTTCGATCCAAGTCCTGCCATTTCTCTATGGTTAAATGGTGCTCTAAAGGCTCGCAATCCACATAAACCTAGACATCAACAAACTCAAAAAGACTCTGATAGCTCCGATGATGGAGATGAAGAAACGTGTCCGAAGCTTTTGTGGCCAACACAATAAAAACAGTTTGAATGTAAAAGATAATATTCACCAAATAATTTGTTACTTTTATATCAGGCACTAATCTAGCTGACGAAATGGGGCTTTTTTTTGCCAAAAGTTCACTGAAGTCACTGACTCGTTAGCAGTAGTGAAAAGTCGAAGTCGTCGTAATATTTTGCTCGTAGTAAAGCAAAAAAAAAATCCCAATAACTAACGTCCGACAGCCACATAGCCAATGACCGACTATTTCTGGTAGCATGGAACAGACGGTATCGAGCTTTCTTCAGTTACATAATATGAAAAAAAATTCCAGTTACTTTGCAAGAGGTGCTCTTAAAAACATGTCTCCTGTTGATTCAGTGCTAGTGTCCAAAGCTGTTGGTGTTGGTCTACATCCATGCTCTTAACTCATTACCACATAGAACCCCATACAACTGTGTTTTGACATGTTGGCGCATTTCCATGCAGAAGTCTTTTGATGTGTACAGAAATAAACAACTATAACTTCGTTAACAATCGGTTAATTCCATGATACTTTTCCGAGGTTTAAGTTAAAGGTCTTACGGAAATTTCTGATTAGTTTGACAATGACCTTTCATATAAAAAAAATGGGTTACATCTGGTTTTTAAAAGCATGTGCCTGAAATTTTGTCAAAATGGCAATGTTAAACGAAACTAGCGACCATAGTGATGAAATTCAGTGTTTGAAGGTTTTGAACCAGGTGATATTGCAGGTGATGTTTCAGATATAGATATATCTATAAGTGATGTGGAATCAAGCAAGGAAGAAACGTCTGATGATGATATGAATTGGACTAACCAGTTTGACGGTAATTTTGTTGTTAACGATTTTGTGGAAGAAACTGGCCCGCAACTTCCCAAAACTTTTGATGTTCATACTGCTTCTCCTTTTGATTACTCCTACCTACTGTTTCCAATGACATTACTAACTGACATTGTTGGCCTCACAAATAATTACGCGACATGGAAGATGGAACAAACGGGTAAAGAAGATGCAAAATGGTTCAATACAACGTTTGAAGAAATGGCTGCATACAGCTGTATATTGGACTAAACATTTTCACGGGGATCGATTCGAACCCGCATTACAACATGTACTGGTTGTCAGATAACTTTATTGGGAATCCTGGTTTCAAAAAGACAATGACCTGCAATCGGTATGAAAAAAATACACAGTATTTCCATGTTGCAGTTCGACAAAGTGAACCAGAATGTAGATCACCAAATTACGAGTCTTTTCAAAATTCGGCCCATCATGGATATAGTAAAGGAAACTTTCTTCTCACATTACAAGCCCCACAGAGTGATGGCTATCGATGAAGATATGATCACATTTGCAGGGAGGAATTCCATGAAACAATATATGCCAGCAAAACCTGTGAAACATTGTGTAAAAGTACAATGAGGTTTGAATCCAAGACATCTTATCTCACCAAGTTCAATTTTTATTTGGGGAAGTCAGTACAAATTTATGAACATGGTTTAGGACATGGTGTGGTAACAGAACTGACAAATGACATTCATGGAAAAGTGTCAAGTTATTAAAGGATTTGTTGAAAAATGATATTTATTCTTGTGGTACTGTCAAACAGAACCGACGACACTTCCCAGATGAACTAAAACATGTAAAAAAAACGAAACGAGGTGACAGCAGAATCTGCCAATCTGCCTTAAAAAGGAACATTACAGCTACTTTGTGCAAGACAAGAAGCAAGTGAGTGTGCTTAGTAGTTTCAGTTTACCAGATGACATCAGACAAAAGAATTGGCAACAACCAGGTTCAGCTTTCCCAACCTCATGCGGTGTTCAGCTATAACAAGTACAGAACTACAAGCAATGGGTGGCTATGGTTTTATTGAAAAAGGATGCGATTTTGTTAACGTCTTGCCTTCATCACCAATCACGTGACATCAGCAGGCTACGTTGAAGCACAGACCTGATGTCACATATTTTAGCTGCATATCTAAATCCCATTTACACCGCTAATTCTATATTAGCAACAGATATCATTTAATGACAATGATAGGGGAAGGGACAGGTGGACCTTAAATAAAACATCATCAAAAGTTTTAGCGACTTCAAGCTAATTTTGCTGGTCATTCGGAATACATCGGCCAATTACGGATTCTGGGAGTTCATGTATAGAGTCATCGGGCTTGATCAGGTCTATTAATAGATTTACCCTGTAAATGCAGTGGCGACTGTTCAGTTAATGTAAGCATGTGTATGATCTTGAAACTCCACAAAATATGCACATTTTAAATGTACAGCATCGAACTGATTTTTGTGTAGGACAAAATGACCGCTAATATTAAATTTGTGACTGTCAAAGCTTGACAAATCACACTTTTGTACCGGACAATGTCCGTGACCAAGCACTAATTTCCAGGCTTGAACTATAGTAGCAACTTCCAGCCATTTTTAAAAGACAACATAATTCACTGAGAATTGAGGTGCTCACCAGGGCTCCGATCTTTGAAAAGTTGGTGGACCAACCTATTTTTCAAGTATTACCTACTTACAACTTGTTTATAAAAAAAACTGTAACGCAAGTGTGTTTTAAAAATAAATTTGAGAAATATAGGGTTCTCATTCATCCAAAAATATGGAGTGTTTGTGGACTCATGAGAAAAAATATGGAGAGTCCCAAACTAAATTTAGAGATTCCATTGTTAATTATGAAGAGTCAACATTTGAAGTTGAAATTATATACCCAATACAATACTATGTCTATTGTCATATCTTTTTTTCACTCCATTATTACAACTCAATTGATGCAGGTTTAAAGTTGCATAGCTAACAATATTATTGATCAACATATAAATATTTTTAACTGAACGATTACCTACTAATGATACTTTTCAAAAATGCTATTCATATGCATCTTCTGATATTGTGAGAAAATTGTACATGTGTTATGACACAGAAATAGCATTGAAATGTATGTACAAAAATCTTTGGTGTTCAACCTTCTCAACGTGTGACTTTGGCCGCCATTTTTGTTAAAAAAATTCCAGTGATTATTGACAAAATTAAAATGAATGTTTGCATCGCTGGATTACAATTAAACATCTGAAAAATAAACTACCGTAATATGTACTGGTAATAACTTTGTGGATGCTGCTGTAATTGCTTTGAAAATTTATCAGCACGTTATTATGCTTGGAATGACCGATACTTGATGGTGTTGTGTTTCCATTAGTTACCTGTTTCCATACATTTCACTATCAAAGTATTAACTTTATATTGGCCAAACTACTTCCCTGTTTTAAGACTTATAATGACGTCTAATACATGCAATATATACATTATGTAAAAAATTATAATTATATATATTTGCATGCCATGGATGGAATAGGCCTAAGGTGTGTCCCATCCATGATTGCTGCATCGTTGACCCAACGTCTCGGGTCCATGAGATACCCAGAATACACATTCTTTTGACAAATTTTAATGCTTTCGGGCGTTCTGTCAAGGTAAGATGTGCATGCATCGTCATTTTACTCATTAGTATACTACGTGTGTTATCCGCATAGATGGCCCTAAGTCTGTGAAAGAAGCTACTTTGCACATGCACGTAGCGACAACTTCCGCATACAAATGGACAGAATTTGTTTGAGTTTAACTGCTCGATAAAATCAAGGCAGACAGACAAGACAGACACTTATATTTTATTAATCAATGAATAAATGATGTGAATCATTTCCCCATACGGATAAATAGCGTGTCATTGGAAGGTATTTAATTATTATATTACCATAGCCTATCCAGACATGGTGGACACACGTGCTACCAACTTTGAAACGTGGACAGAATCAGTGCCTCTACATGTGTGTGACATGTGAGAGTAATTCATTTTCAATTAGAGGATTTCTGTAAACTGAGTAGTCCATTATCTAAGGATACCACCATAGGTTTATTTGACATTACTCAAAAATCTAACATTTTCCCTTTTATAATAGCTGTTTGTGATATGTACCGATTCTAAATTGATTATTTTACTGAAATAAACATGTAGTTTTGTTTTACAACCGTAAAATAGGAAATTACAAATGATAACTTCTTTAAATTAGTTTTTTAGGTGGGGTGTGTGTGTGTCCTATTATATGCACATATAATTAGTTGATAATTTTTATTTGCTTAGATTAGCTACAAAACTTTGTATGTTGATAAATAATTTATTTAAGTCTGTTTAAAATTACACATAAAGACTATTTCTAAGTATCGTGCATCAAATTTCTACTATTCTAGGCCTGAAAATAAATAGCTGGTCAGACATTCTCTGGTACAAATTTCTAATTTTTTAATCTTGATTACCAAACTTAAGTCATTTTCGTGAAAAAAACATTTCTACATAAAATCAACTTAATGTGGTGTGTGTATATTGCAGAAATTGGGCTGAATTAAATAATGTTCTTTAATATTCAAAACACATTAATTGATATATAGGACATTTTGGCCTATGGAAAAGTAACATTTATATCCAGACCTGAATTTCCATTATTGTTTTTGTAGAATATTGAAAAATGGCATCTTCATCGAGTTTAGTGATGCGTGGAGTTGTGTTGTTTACTGTGGGTGTTTTCTTTGCTCTGGTTTTGAATCTGCTACAAGTCCAGCGACAAGTTACAGTCTTTCCACCAGAGGTGCTTGCTAGTCTGTTTTCATCAGCATGGTGGGTAGCTCCAAGTTGTGGCACTGCAGCAGGTTAGTTTGTTCATGTAATTATGTTAGATATTTTAGCTATGTTTCCAAACATATACATGTATGTATGCAAGGCACGAGAGCTAGATGTATTTCAGTTAATCATGGACCTGTTTACATACTGGTACATATGTTCATATATATATATATATATATATATATGTATGTATGTATGTATGTATGTAAAAAATACCAGGTATAATTCACAAGTAAAGGTAAATTTCAGTAGTTGAACATGTAAAAAAAGTTTTTGTATTTTAGTTTCTTTTGTTTAAAGTGTGTTTTTAGCCATTGATACAAATCATTCATCTATAAGTATTTCTAAAATTATTTCAGACACACCTTTTGAGGGTAGTGAAAGAAACTGTTCTTAGGTACCCCTGTTAATTTGATATGAGCTCTCCATAAATTCATAATTGAAAAAAAATCATCATACTAATCTTTTTTCTTAAAAATTAGTTTTTTAAACTAACTCTGCCTTTATAATGGTTTACTGAATCCATAACAATAAAATCAACTTTCCTTCTATTCTTTTCTTTAAACTTGTATTCTTTTAATAATTTCACTCGGTCTGGTGTGTACAATTTATGAATAGAAGTGGAAATAGTTCCCAGTGTTTTATTTCTGAAATTTGACTTGATACCTATGGCTTTGACTTTAGGAATGTTTGCGTCATTAAAAAAAAAATGGGGAGTTTTCAGTTTCATTGAAAGCTAATTTGGAATTAATTAATTGAATCAGTAGCACTGGGTGAACATTAATTTATTTAGAGATATATCTATATAATTTTAAAAAATGACAAATAGGGAATTTTTTACATTCAGATTGTGTCTGTTTACTTCAAAATTGGGAATAAAAAATCACAGGCATTGGGAAAGGGTGTGTGGCAACCAAGGTCACAAAAATCTGATCAGAGGTCATGACCTCTAGAATTTGAATGAGTAAACCATGTGTGAGCTTACCAAAATTTATCCCATGGCTAATCCTCCACTGTGGAGTAATAAATATTGTAACATGTATTATTGAATTTTGTTTTTATTTGATTTCAGCAATTATTGGTCTGTTGTACCCTTATCTGGATCGCACACTGGGCGAGTCACATTACTATAAGAGGGAATGGTCGGGTGTTATGCGTTGTGTTGCAGTGTTCGTTGGAATCAACCATGCTAGTGCTAAAATAGACTTTGCTAATAACATGCAGCTGTCTCTGACATTAGCAGCAATGTCCATTGGTCTATGGTGGCTGTTTGATAGGTCTCGCAGTGGCTTTGGGCTTGGTGTAGGAATTGCAGTACTGGCAACATTTGTCACTCAACTTCTAGTATACAATGGAGTTTATAGGTAAGTGTTACTGTGATTTCCAAGTTGGCAGCATATATCTGGTGGTTAGAGAATGGTACATTAGCTGACCCAATGAAATTTACAATCTTATAATCACCCTTGTATGCAGCAACTGGGAAAACAAAGTTGGGTTATCCCTGTACTAATTCACTTTGTTAAAACAAAAACAAACAAACCAAAACAAACCAAAACAAACCAAAACATACTATTTATGTAAAGATGGTGATCACCACTTGATTACAGTACAGTATTCTTTTGTTTAGATAATGACATCACTTCTAGGAAATGCTTCTTGTAGATGTTAGATCTTCAAGTTCAGTTTCTGTGCATGTTTTACAAAAAATAAATGAATGAACATTACAATGATTACAGGTGATGACATAGTTATGACATACAGTGGAATCTGCTTATCTGCATAGACACGGTGCATGAAATATAGGCAATTAAACGAAGTATGCAATAAACCATTTGACCCAATGTCAGCAGCTGTAAACCATACAAACTGGTAACCAGTCTATTATACAACACTGTCACATGATATCCCTCTGTTAGGAATGTATGTCATAATAAAGCAACATAAATGCTGTTAGTTCACTTTTATGTCATTGTCAGTTAATAAATACATTAAATTTGTGTTAGTATGACTATGAGTTTGTTTTTAAAGGGTTTTTGTTTTCCTTTTTTGAAACAGTTTCATTACAGATTTGACCGATATAGATTTACCTGACCCAGTACTAGACTGGCTTCAATCAGATCTGTGTTTAGTACAGTTTTTCATGAAATGACCACACACAATTAAACACATGATAGTTAATGTAAATAATTTATTTAAACAGAATTTTTTTTTCATTTAACAGTTTTATATTTATTTTATTTATAGGCATTTTTAGAAAGTGGAAAATAACCTTTGTTAAGCAGCTACATTTTGTAACATATATGTACATACTCTTACTGTGAGATAGAAGTTGACATCTTAACACTAACCCCAAAGAAGTCAAGTTTTTCAAAGCATGAAAAATAGTTACTAATTTACAATGTAAAGATAATTAATTACTTAATATTTGTCACTGAAATAAAATGAACGTATACTTTGTTCACCTGTTTATGAGTGTTATAGAAATTTTGCAAAATTTCTTTTCATACTTTTGTAGAATTCTGTGGAGTTACTGTATTTTGTTTTGTTTTTTGTCTGAAGGTATACAGAACCAGACTTCCTGTTTGTACGGTCTTGGCTCCCTTGCATCTTTTTCTCTGGAGGTGTAACTATGGGCAACATTGGCAGACAGTTGGCAACAGTAAGTTTTTAGATTACCTCCTGAGTTTGAAATGTTTAGCCCTCTAAATTTGCCACAGCAGTCGGCATTGCTAGCGTAAAAGGTATCATAAAACTTTTTTGGATTACTGTCATCACAAAATTATAAATATATTATGCAGTATGCTCATGTTCTTGAAATTACAATTGCAATGCCACAGTAAAAGAATATACATGTAGCAATAGGAATTAAAGTTTCGTAGCAACTTTGTCTGAATTTCTAGTTCAGCATTTAACATCTTATATGATCTTTTAACTCTGTCATTCAACCTAGTAGAGTTGTAAATAAGATGAAAATATTTGGATTGTACCATCCAATCAAATTAATTTAAAATTAAAGGAGTTAATTTTATGCTTTTGGGGAATTTAAATCAGTAAGTGTACCAAGGACAAAAGAGAAAGTAATAATTTTTCTTTGTTCTCAGTTGGTCAGTCATGCCAAGTGAGCAATACATGATTAGTTGTATTAATTGAAACATTCTGGACATAATCATATGTGGTGCATTTTATATCTGTGTGCACTAGTGCTGTCAATAAACAAAACTAACAAAGAGGTCATTCCATGTCAAATCAACAGATTTTCTGACAATTTTCCACCACTCTGTTTTAGAATTGGCCCAAAAAAATACACTTCAAAATATCCATTAAAAAATTGATATTCTGAGATTTTAGCTCAATTGGATGATTTTTCAAATTTTGGCAGCGGTTTGAAATTTCGTGTTTTTTGTCAAATTTGTGGCTTTTTTAAACTTGAATTACCGCGACATGTATGATTATCATTTTCAAAACCTCATAAAAGTTGTAATAATTATCACAGAGCTTTGAATATGGTACTTAAACTGATAAGACCATGGGGAATCCAAATTTCTAGTCATGTTAAGTGTAAGCTGTGTTGGGAAGAAGTTGTGATATCATACACCACTTCAACAAATTTTATCAATAATATTTGATGTCACATACAAACACGGTCATATCTCTAGGGGTAAAATTTATAATGTCAAGGGAAATAACTCTTGTAAAGTTATTTCCCTTGACATACATTTTGTTTCCTATATTAAATGACTGAAGTTTGATCTCCAAAGTTAGGTCACACCAAAGCATAAACAGATTAAAATAGCTTGGAAAGGAAATCTGAAGGTATTTGAAAGATCTTAAATATCATGAATTTCAGATGCAATATACAAATCAATTGATCTTATGAAGATCATTTCAAAAAATAATAAAATCCAAAGTAGGCAGAACACATCTCCGATATTTTTACTGGTTGATGACACATATATATGTATATAAAGAATAAATCAGTGAAGTTTCAAAGCTGTCTGACCTATACACCTAGAGATATGATCGTGTTTGTATGTGACACCAAATATTATTGATAAAATTTGTTGAAGTGGTGTATGATAACACAACTTTTCCCAACACATCTTACACTTAATATGGATTCCCCGTGGTCTGATCAGTTTAAATACCAAATTTCAAACCTCTGTGATAATTATTACAACTTTTATGAGGTTTTGAAAATGTTATTCATACAATTCGCGGAAATTCGCGTAAAAAACCCCCACAAATTTGACAAAAAACACAACACTTCAAACCTCTGCCAAAACTTGAAAAATCATCCAATTAAGCTAAAAAAAATTCAGGATATCATTTTTTTAATGCATATTTTGACATGTATTTTTTGGACCAATTCTAAGATGGAGTAGTGGAAGCCATTTGTTGATCTGACATGGAATGACCCAAAGGTTCATTTTATATAAAATCTTGAAAATACTTGTGTGATTCACTGTAAATATATATTTTTTGTGAATGTCAAACAATACTTGTGTTTTCTAAAAAAATTTTTTCTCTATTTTAGTATGATGCTGACAATTCTAAACTGAAAGACGACTGAAGAAAGAGATAGTTGGAGAGTGGACAGGATCTCATTGTTAGATCTCTCAAACATCAGATTGTTTGCACAGCTTGTGTTCACCATGTTCTCAGTGTGTGCACCACAACACCTGCTTGTTGACTCTGTGCCAAACAATCTTATCATTATAAATTTATCTGGAGATGCAATTTTCATAATTTTGTCCCTACTGTGCATAGTCATACCAGCTGTGTAGTAAGATCTCGCTCAGCAACGAACAGACAAGTTTAGGTTCTTTTCCTACTTAAACTGCCATGTTTGTCTTAGGTTTTTCAAAAATGTTTGTGCAATAATAGACTGCAAGATTGCTGAACCATTGTTGATAGTTGGGGAATTAGTGTGTCAACGAAAAACAAATCACAGAAAGGCCTGGCTTCAAAATGTTTCAGCTGATTGCAATGTTTTATTTAATTTTTTTTAAATTATCAGTTGCTAGTACATTGCTTGGTAAATAATACTTCATTAAACAGCTGATTAAAAGCTAGTCAGTATACAGAACAGATCATCAAATGGGCAAATTGTCACAATGCGAACCAAAATATTATTCAAGTTATGCAGTGACTTTTAAGATGTTTTGAGAAGAGAAGAACTTCCAAAGATATTCTCAATTATATACCTTATACTTATTTACCTCATGATTGTTATTTTGATTGTTTTATTATGACAAGAACATTGTTCCTAATTTGTCACTAAATATGTTGTAATTGTGTTTTCAGGTGGTTTTTGACATTTTGCTGTATAGAAAAATCTATTGTGATATTTTTGAGGGTGGAATGGGTGGGTAGGAAAACGTAGATGCAGTTTAGAAAATATACCACTTTCAGGGGACAATATTTCGAAATCTGAAGTAACCAGAAGTCGTTCACGTGGTTTTTACCTAGGTATCCCATAGTTTGGTTATATGAATTATATTTGCATAACTCGTGGGTTACCTGATCAGTTACATTTAAATTATGTTTTAAATACATAATTTTTAGCTCAAAGTTAAAACAGAATACAAAAGAAAGCAATTTATAAAACAGTAATAGTTAAAGTTAGGTATGCTTTTTTGTTTGTATATATATATATTTTTTTTCAATGAACACTTCGAGATTCCTTTTTTCATTTCGCGCCGTCCAAGCCACTTTCATTTTATCTATAGTAATGTTCCAAGAGTTTGTTTTTTTAAAGCTCATTCTGCGATGTGGGTATTTGTAAACTTTTGTAAGACCTGTTTACATTGAAACAGTTTTCAGCATTTGTGAAATTATAGGCAATCCAATATTATGTCAACATAATTATATTCCTAAATATGAAATAGGAGATAATTTAGCCATCCCCAGCGTCCGTGAACATTTCATTAAAACTTTTGGCTCGACTCTATACTCAGCATTTTTAGATGGTTGCAAGTTACAATTGTTGGAATATAATGTGGTCTACTGGTTCTCTGCGCATCAAGTGTCTAAAACATTTGTTGGAATACTTATACGTCTGCGTGTATAAACTTCCTGTAATCGTGAAGTTTACAAGTTTTAATTTCTGAATGTCTATACAATGTAGGTCACGACGCAAATTTAATTTTGCATATCCGACACATGAACAGAAAGGCTGTTCGTGTGAAATATTGTGCCCTGCACTTAGTGTTTGTTAAAAAAGTGTACATAACAACTTGTGAATGTGCTCGAGTGTTGATCGAAGCTGAATGTTTAACAACAATGTTGTTCCCAGTGTGAAAGAGCATGTATTTTGTTTATGTGTATTTATGTAGGTTGTTTGATACCAAGAATGGTTAGACTCATAGTTAGTTGTACATAGATGTATGGTTAGTACCAGAGTTTATATAGAAAAACATTAAGTAATTGAATTTTAACACATCTGTGTAAATTCAAGGCCTTGAAATTTTAGCTTTTTTAAATACTTGTATTTCATGAATATGTTTTAGAAAGCTCATCAAAATATTCTTTTATATTTTTCCTTGACTCCAGTGTTATACATCAGATACTTGACAGTGAAGTGAGTATTTGATAGGGGTTGAATGTTCATTGGCAGTATAGAGTGCACATTGACCCTGTAGTTTGTTGTAGTTGGCTAATTATAAGTAACGTTATCATCACGATGTCAAGAGGTCACTCGAGTCTGGAACCCCAGACAAATATAGTTCATAAAAAGTCAGGCCGAGAAAACATTTTTTGATAGGATACTTTGCATCATGAGAAGCATCCAGTCGCAATTTGGCTTTCAATGCATCAGCCTTTATATTATTGATGTAAATAATGAATCATGGAAGCGAGGAAAAAATTAACGGAAATACTGCAGTTCTAAGAAACATCAGTTTCTAAGGTACAGTAAAGTACTTTTAGAAAGAACATGCTTACAACAAACTTAGAATAGAATGAACTGATCGTAAAGTCCCATTTTTTCTACCTACATGTATAAGTAACAAATTTTAATGTTTAGAACAAACTATGTATAACGAATTAACTTATAAAACGAACCAAATGTTTTGTCCTAAATGTCAACTTCATTGTAAATTAGTGTGTATATAGCGAACTGAACATTCTTTTTGTAAAAGTAATTTGCATCTTACCAGTCAGTGGCATTATCGACAATGTCGGCAAAATGACCACACTTAAAACATCAATCGGTGAATGGCTGCCTATTGTTACTTTGAAACATGGTGTCAATTATGGATTAAGTTTGTGAGCAGTATGTTCTCGTTTCACTTCTAATGTTTTATAACAGCCTGAGTAGAAATAAACTTTGTCTTTGTCCTCCAGGTTATGAGACCCATGCTCACTAAGCAGACAAAAATAATTGACTTTGTTTCCAAATGTGACTGACTGAACGCTCATTTGATTCAAAATGTTTTATTTATGCATTTGTGATAACAAATGAAGTTTAAAAAAGAAAACTAATTCTTCTGTAAATGATATTTGAATTATCCAAAATGGCAGCCAACTTTTGCAAACTGTGTACAACGAACTACTGTTTATAACAAACCAGTAGTTATAGTCCCTTGCAGTTCATTGTAAGAGTACTTTACTGTAATACCAAAAATGCTAAATAATGATGGTAGCCTTTGTAAGGAATTGTTACCAAAGAAGAACAGATATTTTATATTCAGCGATAGTTTTACGAAGTGTTACGGTATTTTCCAAGGAACATGACAATTCTTCATCACATAGTTATAAAACAAGCGATTTGATAGGATAATATTTTTAAGCATATCATCAAAAATGTTTTCATACAGATGGCGCAGTAAACAGCCCATGTTTTTGTGAACTATATTTGTCAGGAGTCCTACCGACTCTAGTGACACCTGACGTGAGGATGAAGTAACATATCAGATTGACTACATACCATTTACAGAAACATTGAAATGTGAGCACATTGTTTATTTATTATCTTGTAAGGCTGAATGAAAATTACATGTAGTTTATGTTCCCAAACCATTCCACAGATGGAGAGAAATAAGAGATAATGAAGAAAATATGTGTGACATCTTAAAGAACCTTAAAAATGTCTGCATAATTTTCTTCTAAAACATACATTTTATTTATTTTACATGTATAAATACAAGACATATGTCAGTTTGGAAATTAAACAAACACCACTGATGATAGCCCTGTTTAGTAGTACATGTAATTCCACAGTAATTCATACTGTAATCTCATTGGTTTCACTGAAAACCACTTGCCTATCCTGTCTGTAGTTAATGAAAACTGCTAAAACCCATACACATGGCTTTATTTTCAGCATTATTCCTGTTGGATAGTAATATTAACTTAATTAATTTTTTCCCCTCTAGACTGGGCATCATATTTTGTATATGTGCTGGACATCCATGTTTTACTTCTCAACTAGCTTTCTCAGCTTGCTAATTTTTAGACGTTATCAACGAAAATTTATTCTTACCATTAATTCAGAGAAATGTTTTCAATATTTATAAAAACAACGACCTTAATTTTGGTGAAATTTGCAGATACTTAAGCAATAATGATCATTTTGTCAGTTGATTATTTAATTGCGATCATTTTCATTACTGGCTGTGGTGAACCTGTGTGCTTTTTGTTCACTTTCTCATGCATATTGTTTTGTTGTTTTTCCACATCACTTTTCAATGTGATCAGGTGGTACTACTGGTGTCTGTTTACATGCGCAATATTCAATTTACTGTGGTGTTTATATTTGTAAAAATGTCAGATGGGCCATATTTATATACAGAAGTAACAATAAAATATGGTTGAAAATTGAAATGTTTGTTGTTGTAGGTTTGGCCGATACATTTGGCAAAGCTTGTCATTTGTACATGTAACTCGTAAAATTATATTTACTTAACACATATGGATAATTATCACAAGTCATGTGTATGTAAAAATATGTTTTGTCTGCTTATTCAGTTAAGATGGCCATACAAATTATTGGATGATTCATCACAAAATGGTCTTTCGTGTTAGGCCCACTGCCTAGTAGTTTAGTCTACACCATCTGGCAACAATAAAAAAAAATTAAATTCTTTATTTTAATTATAAAATGTGTAGTTACTGCATTTCAATGGTAGCTTTTAGTCGCACTTTAAGGATTTGTCTACCAGTAAACTGACAGTATATTTATTTTTCAATTTCATACATCTAAACGGTGACTGTGTATGTAAATAGTTCAAATAACACAAACACATATTATAAGAAAGTAGTATTTTAAAAGAGTTGAAAATATTTTAATTATTTTTTTCAATATAATGATCAACAAAATTATCAAAATATACAATAATAAAACAAGAATATATTGCCTATTTAAAGGTATAGTACCATGGAACTTAAGGGGCGTTGTGGTCTAAATATTGATTAAGAAAGAAACTAACATGCATTTGTTCTACTAGAACTCGATTTTATATCACGCAAGACTGTAAAGTAGTAAGACATTTTAACTGTAAAGTATCAATATTTTTCACATTTATAAATTTCAAGACCGGAACTCATGGGAGTTAATAAATTGGTACGAAATGTTTTTGCTACAAAAATATTCAGAAGCTTTAAAATCACGGCTAACGGGGGAATACCCATCACGTGACTTGTAATATTATATATGTCATACCTTCAACAGAAAAAAAAACATTAATTTTTTCGGTTTGTCCGTGATAATAATTCATTATTATTTTAAAAATATTGATAATTTTTCAAATCGGTTTCCCCATCCATCACTATCTAAATCCACTGTTCTAAAAAACTATATAGGTGCCTCTTAATTTGTTAGTCCTAATCAGTAGTCTACAACTAGTTCAAATGATATAAAAAGACATTATCTTGTATGTGGGAAAGTGCATGTAAAAGATCCTCTGCCAGGGGTAAATCCTGAGGGCCTGCTGTTGGGGGAAGGTGAGGTGGTGGCTACACAGTATTCACGTTACTATAATTCATGCATCTATACAAATGTAAAGAGGGCCTACTTTTGGAGGAGGTGAGGGCTACACAATCAGTATTCATGTTACTATAACTCGTCCATCTATATAAATGTAAAGAGGGCCTACTGTTGGAGGAGGTGGGGTGGGGGCTACACAGTATTCATGTTACTATAACTCGTTCATCTATATAGATGTAAAGAGGGCCTACTGTTGGAGGAGGTGAGGTGGGGGCTACACAGTATTCATGTTTCTATAACTCATCCATCTATACAAATGTAAAGAGGGCCTACTGTTGGGGGAGGTGAGGTGGGGGCTACACAGTATTCATGTTACTATAACTCATCCATCTATACAAATGTTAAGAGGGCCTACTGTTGAAGGAGGTGAGGTGATGGCTACACAGTCAGTATTCATGTTACTAAAACTCATGTATCTACACAAATGTCAGCAAAAAATATAGGGTTACAATACCGGATCCACATCGTTTTTGCAAATGGAATCCACGTGAGTCCCACATGGCAAGCCCCATTCAGGTAGATGAGGTATACCCTTGTTTGCTGGGGTGGCAACGGAGCATCACGTGTAAAAAGGAGGGAACAACTCCCATGTCCCCCCAGATTGACGCCATTATAGACCTATGTACTTCAGTATGTTTGCACTAAGACCACATGGTTAGGTCTAAATGTTACATTGATACAATAAAGATAAATACTGGTAAAGATTATTATTTAGGTATTTTCATTTCAATTTTTCGAAGCAAAAAAGTGGTTGGATAATTATATCCAAGAAGTCGGGGACAGGGGGATTCGCGGCTATGTTAGCTAAATTGAATAGCGGGTTTTATCTCTCCTACTAACATTAACCTCTGTTATGTACAAACAAAACAAGGAACAGAGCTGTGTGCCCAAGACACGTTTGGACCTTAATTGAAAATAATTGGATATTAGCACAAAACGATTTAACCAACCGACTGCGGATGCCATGTTAAACTACTGGATAATGGCATTCTTTAACATAAGCAGCGACAGGTAAGCGATATTAGAACTATGACTAAAGTATTAACTGGATTATCTCCCTTCAGTCAGTGTACAGACATTAGTAATTTTCATTAACCGGGGACACTGCAGTTTGGGCTATTTTGTGGTCCACAACTGGTTCATCAAAGACAGTGGTATGTGCTGTCCTGTCTGTGGGAGTAGCCGATGTGGCGGCAGCGGGTTTCCTCTAAATACATATGTCAGAATGACTATATGATTGACGTCCAATAACCGATGATAAAATATAAATCAATGTGTTCTAGAGGCGTCGTCAAATAAAACAAACTTTACTTTAATTGGGGACATTGTTTTTGTTTACTATTTTGCGTTAACGAAGAAAGAAAAATTAAGAAAAAGAAGAAGAATTATTTTTAATAAAATGTTTTGAGAATTAAAAAGAAGAAAAACAAACCGGTTGCCATCTTTTATATGCACTATCTCACAGACAGAATAGCACATACCACAGCCTTTGTTAAACCAGTTGTATACCACTGGTCGGTGTAAGTGGTATACACCTACCCACTGAGCCTTGCGGAGCACTCACTCTGGGTAGAAGCCGATACAGAGATTAAAAATCCCATGCCTCAACTGAGATTTGATTTCAGTACCTACCAGCCATGAAAACGACAGCTTAACCACTGCACCACTCAGGCCGGTTGGTGTTTTATGGATTCGGGATCCAATTTTGGTGGCCGCTGGGCGCGTTAGACAGGTGACCGCTTATTACGAGTGCATTTACATTAAAAATCGTTTGGGAGGTAAAGAGTGGCCGCTTAAGGCAGGTGACTGCTGATTACAGGTGGCCGCAAGGACAGGTTTGACTGTATTTCATTAAAAAAAATTAAATCATTACATTGTGCAGTTGTTATAATGGTCAGGCATTGGCTAAACGTTTTCCAGTCGTCGTAACTTAAATGAAAAGGACAGCTTATGACGGGAAAATGCGGACACACGTCGTGTAAATGCCGACATGAACTTTACACTAATTATTATTTTACAGGGCCCTAGCTTGTGATATTCACTTCGATAATTAAAATCGAGCACCTTTAAATTAAATTTAACTTTGATGCTGGTTCGTCAGAATAAAATAATGTTAATCATGAAACAAATAACCTGACATTGCTAATTTAGAAATTTAGGGCTGCTCATTTATTAGAATTTCCAGTGAGTGAGGTGTGTATTCACAGTATTGGGTGTGGAAATATGTACATACGTACATACAGAGTTGGGGTGTGGGTCGGGCACTAAATTGGAGCAATTGCATGTTTATGTATGTTTATTATAATATAAATATACATTACATATTATAGCATTTACAGGGGTAAGGGATGTGGTGCCGAAAACTTACGAACGCGCATAGGAGGGGGTGGGCGTCCTAAAAGTAAGTGTTTGCGTATTAAATAAACCAACCTTAAAACGAATATAAGATTCTCCAAAGACTACCATCCTTTTAAAATGAACGTGTAATATTAGTAAGTCATATGTGTAATAATTAAATTTCTATTATAATCATTACAGTTTAAAGCCATTAGCAACGAGGTTTGTTCATTTCTCGTCATGGAACTTTTTTTAACCGCAGTGTTTACAAACTATAATTTATACCGGGTGACCCCAAGTCTTTAAAAAAATCAATAGTATTAAACAAAGATAAATAATTTACATACCACGACCTTTAATATATCAATCGTGGACCACTGATTGAAACATCAAAACCCTGTGCACCTGTGAAATTTGGGGGGTGCGGTTTTTCTCCTTCCAATGTAAGTTGGAACAAGTACTGAAATTAAATACCATATCTTATATTACCTATTGTGTTAGGGGAAGACCAATCAAAGTATATTTTGAAGCTCTGCACACTCCCTCCCCCCCCTCCCCCTCTCCGACATCGCCTTTGCGTAAGCCAGCAATGACGGGTATGTATTGGCAACATATTAAAAATGTGTGCGCCTCACGCCCTCCCCTGACAGTGTGTCCCGTGGATCCGTATTAGGGTGTATTTCGAACCTATATTTAACAGTCTTGAACATAAAGTAAAGTTTGTTTTATTTAACGACGCCTCTAGAGCACATTGATTATCAGCGGCTATTGGACGTCAATCATATGGTCATTCTGACATATGTATTTTAGAGGAAACCCGCTGCCGCCACAT
>JAULBS010069499.1:0-22085 GCA_032355785.1 Symmetromphalus regularis | reverse complement strand
TATACTGGTCTAAAGACACCACTGGTATAACAGTCTTGACAATATCCAATAATGCCATAATTTGAAAAATATTGATTGTAATCTCAAAATGTTTATTAGTCGTCAGTGAGATGACATTAGGATTACGATTAATGTTTGAGGTTATTTTTTTCAATTTTTTTTTTTCAAATTTGTCTGTGGATTTTGATATCAACATTTTATTTCTTCACTTTACATATTTACTTTACTGTTATTGACATAATATTTCAAATACATGACAGTAATAGAGCAAATGATGTGTTAAATTTATTATATTACTTGCAAAACAGTACATATACAAATTGAAGTATTTAGGGATAGTACCAGATGTACAATCGTTTAAGAAAATAGTAATAATTATATAATAACAATCTAGAAAAGTATCTTGCTTTACGCAATTGTAAGTGGACTAGATTAGATCGAAGTTGGTCCAGCTACAAACATTCATTAAATATTAGTTTTTTTATGAATACAAAACAACAAACAAACAAACAAACACAAACAAAAAGACGTTACGAGACCGTATTTATACACGCACATAAAACCCCCTCAAATAAACTTGAACTAATACTGAGAAAGGTATTTCCTTATGTACGAAACCTATTCTTAGTCCTCTGTTTTTTTTTCATATCTGCTATCCAATATATATATACAATTTATTTTATTCATATTTTGCTTGTTTATTTATTAAAATGTTCAAAAGCAGAAATTTAGGATATGATATGACTGCTTCTTCTTCCCCTCAAACCCCTTACCATCTTTATAAATACTGCAATATTAATTGCACCCATTATACCCTTCACAATAGTATACATTAACTATTAGTAGATCCATCACTTAATGATGTTTTTGCATACGAGTGGTTTTTTAAAAATAATAATGCATATTGTTTTCAATCACAGCTTTATACAATATTTTGTTTGTTGAATGCAGTATATTCGTATAGTTTTACAAGGTAATGAATTAGGAATTCCCAATCCTAACATTACCAATGTATTCTAGGGCAATAAACAAAATTAAAAAAAAACCGAATTTTCTTTTAATCTTTGTCATATCTGTGTATGTTTATATAAAACAAAAATGTTAAATTATTCTGAAAAAATAAGATTTAAAAATTATATTTAGATGGATTCAGATTAATTACTACATTAGATATCCTTTTAAATCATACTTTGAAATATATATAAAAATATATACGCAACAACAATAAAATATATAATAAGTTTTGTTTACCAAAAAAAGAAATGAAGATACATATACTGAATTATTATTATTATATACATAATCTTTATTATATTCTTTTACAAGAGAGCATGCTAAGTGAATTATGACAACAGTAAAAACAACATAGTAATCCTTTAAATAACAATAATAAAAAAATAAAAATAATAATTGAAAAACAAAAACCCATACACTGCCATTACCAAATTTAAACTGCTAAGCCAAGAAGGTTGATCCTAAAACTTGTCAGTTCTCGAAATACACATCACTAAATTAAACGTTTGCTGGGAATCTGGGAACAGGTCAGAGGACAATAAATATATTTTCTAGCATATTTCTCTTGAATAGATTTTTCAATTTTTAAAATATGTTTTAATGCTTTTTTTGTTTATTATTAATATTATTATTATTTTTAGTAAGGTCTGTCTCTTTAATTATATTTTTCAAATGTTCGATCTGCGATATGCATTTTGGCCGAAAATGAATAAACTTAAAATTCCATTTTTGTCCCTTTTTATTTAAATTTTCCTACCGATTGCATTAGAACCAATGATATATGCTGGATAGAATAAAATATCAAATTTTACTTTTGAGAATTTACATTTTGTATCAAATACCCAAATCAAGTACACAATCTTCTATATAATAAAACAAATATTGGATTAAGCCAAATAAGCACGTCGTCTGCAACTAGCCACTGAAGACATATTCTGCAAGTAAAACAAAACATCACGACAAATTTTATTTATATATTTATTTTGCATAACGAATTAGGAATATTACTTCAAAAATCCGTTACACGAACAATATAAATGTGCGGCCTAAACAAAGAAAATAAAATGCATTTGAAATGTCACCTCAAAACGCACTAAAAGCTGCTTATCAATAATCATTTATTTTAATATTCATGATTATAAATGTGCTGCATTAGAATATAATTAAGTATATTCAATGCCTTAAAGAAAAAACACTAGCTGAACTGCTTATCTTGTGCGTATTATCTCTGCTATTGGATTGGTTAATTGATGTTCTACTCCTATATAAGGCTGGGTTGACATCTGTTTGGCAGCGCATTATTTCAAGTGACTCAAGGTAAGATTATTACTATTATTTCACTATTTTTCAGGATAGAGCGATGTCTGGGTTATTTTCTTTTACAAAGGGAGTTAACTAAAAGTAGATATACTTATATAGAATACAGTTATCTATCGAGAAATCTTCAAAACAAAGGAATGCATATTTTGTTGTGACATAACTTATAAATAGCGCGTCCTACCGAGGTGCGATTGGTCGTCGGATCAATCCGCTTTAGCGGACCCATTTAGGTTATTTCTCATCCTTGCAAGCTGTCTACAAATGGTGTAATAAAGGCCATGGTATGAGCCGTCCTGTTGGTGGGAAATGGGTTATAAAAGATACCTTGCTGGTAATGGGATAGAGGCGGTAGCGGTGGTCGGCTGTAATGGGTTTCCTCTGTCACTAAATGGAAGATGTCTTTATTCTGTAGACAGTGTCACCTGTATCGTATGTATGAGGCCGCATAGCAGATGATTACACTAATGTGCTCAGTTTTGTATAAAACAATAAAAAGTAGACCCTATTGTTTAAAACTCCATCTCCCTTAGTAATTTGTCTTCTAGTGACTGTAGTCTTTTAATATCTTATATTATATTTTTAGATATTTTAATTGTAATCTTTTTTATATTATATAAATATATAATTCAAATATGTATAATTATGAAATGAAAAGTACTAGCAGCAGCAAAACATTAGACATGTATGTTTCGAGGTCGTTTTTTTAATGAATGGATTAATAAAACAATTGGATTTTACAAATTCCACCCTTGCTGTCTATTTTGATCTGGTTCGGACATACTTCTACATAGCCTGACATAAAGTTTATAATTATGACAATTTCATGTCACATCATTACTTCAACTCTGCCACTCATTACAATTACTAAAAACAATCAGTTCTTTTCATCCTCTGTTGTTTTTGGGTATCCCCTAATTTTTTTGAATAGTATATTATAACTGTGATGAAACGTATGTGACACAAAGGAAGCCCGTAGTAATAATAATAACCATGCATATCATAATCATACCCTAAAAAATCCGAAGGGTTCCCCATATTGGTTTAGGATATAAAAAAAAACTTTGTAGTTGACATCGAATTTTTAACTCATAGTTGAGTTTTTCTGGGAATATCGGACTCTTAGCTAGTAGGTATTGGGATCAAATCGCAGTCCAGGCATGACATTTTTAATCTCTGTACCGGCTCCAACACAGAGTGAGTGATTGACAAGGCTCAGTAGGTAGGTGTATGCCTCTTAAGACGACAAGTTGTACACAAATGGTTTATCAAAGGTCGTACTGCTTATCGGTAATAGTAGCTATATTAGTATAACGGCAGCCTGTTTCGTCTCTCCTACTAATATAGGCCGTACACTGAGCTGAAAAACGTGAAGTTTCGTTCCACCCATCGCGGCACTAAACAAAATTCACCAGTTTCTTATGTAGTTATTACTATATTACTCACATCCAAAAGTTTCCAAATTTTAATCCTGCATTTTTAAATTTTATTAAACATCAAAAATGGGATCTATATACAGACGCGCATTACTTATATCGCTGTCATAGACTATCTACGTCACGCAATGTACTATAACTATCGACAAAGCGTATGAATACAAAATGTCAAAAAAATGTAATTTTTACAATTTCTGTCAGATTATGTGCCAAATATTCATTTAATGTGGATCAGAATATAAAGTGTTTTAATTTATGAGCACTAGCAGGAGTAATCTTACAGAATTCGATGGTAATTAACGGGTTAAGAAAAATAAGTTACAACCATTTACGTTTACACAAATTAATTAGTCAGACATAATGTTGAATTTGATGTAATGCTCGTGGACTAATTTTGGGATAAATAGTTCAAACTAAACATTATAATTATTTTTTATATTTCAGATTCAAGATGATGTTGGCGTTCCTAGCTGTCTTGAGTCTTTACCTCTCACATGAACTTGTGGGTAAGTTATATATATAAATGGTATGTTCTATCAAACAGTAACACACGTAACGTTAAAATCTTTCAGATGTTGATTGTTACATAACATTTCAGATGTTGATTGTGACATAACATTTCAGATGTTGATTGTGACATAACATTTCAGAAACCTAATAGAGGTAACAGGTCATTGTCTATTATCATATAATATACAACAGTTTACAGTCAAAGGTACTTTAACAATGAAAGAGATATGAATTTACAATACTGACAATTCAAAATATCAGCATATCAATAAAAGATATTTTAAAGGCACAAGGCTTGATATACCTATAAATATCATTTGATCGTGTTTTTTTTCCTTCTTTTAAACTTTAGCTGCGAATTGTTATGGCAAACCCAATTTTTGTGGTACATATGCCTCCTGTGTACGGAAGTCATCCTCATACAGTTGCCAATGCAACGCTGGATACACTGGAAATGGATACAGTTGTCAAGGTCAGTAAGAAATAAGGTTGTTTCAAAATTTTGAAAAGATAATTTAAAATTGTTGTAGGACAAATATATTTGTATAATATTAGCTTTAATATAATTCAAATTAAATAGCTTTAAGGGTCTGTTGTGTATCGTAAAATTAGTTCATCTTTTCTCAATAAAATATAGGTACACCCTTTTTGTAATTTTAGTGAAAGAGTTAATTGTTTATAGATGTAAAATAATTATAATGACAAACAAATAACAGACACAAAATGTTAACACCTTGGAAAACGAAACATATTCGTGTTGTTTTAAGTTGGAGTATATTTTAACTTAAAACACAAAATAAATGCATATCGTGGGCTTGGTTTTATTTATTTATTCATGTTTGTTTGTTTATGATTATATACGTATCTTTCATGCCTACTACAGTATATCTGGTTGTATTACTCATAACCCATGATTACTAAGTAGTTTTAGTAGGAACTTTCTACTGCAGCTAAAGTGATACTGTGTTTGCTAGAAGTTGTTTTTAATATATGTTTATTCAAAATATTGCATAATATATCCAAATCACGATAATACATCACATTGCTGTAAATATTCGATGAAGGGAATATAATATGCATGTACAAATTTCGTTCATTAATATAATTGGGGAATGTTTTAACAAAACTCGCTAAGTAAATCTGACGTCTAACGGAGGAAAACAATGTTTTACAGTTCCTTGTGCACATACACTACCTCTGGGGACAAAACATTAAACTATTTGAATCACAGTTATGTACAAAGGTCTTCTTCTTTTTTATTTTTTATTTTTTTTTATAACGGTGTGCCAATGCGTAATTGTACATCAAATGTGCAATTTGTTATTTTCTAAATTTACCCCCAAAGTGGACTTTTGTGAAATCCGCTATCAGTTTTATTTTAAATGTTTCTTTAACAGAGTCATATACACAGACTGTAACTAGTTACAGATACTCCTCCTCGTGCCGTAGTGGAGGTATCAGGTGTGGCCAATATGCTTCTTGCGTCAGAGTGCTTACCGGATACCAATGTAGATGTAACTCCGGCTACAACGGCGATGGATTCAACTGTGGTTCCGGTATGGATTAGTTAAAATTCCGCATAATGATACGCTGGTTAACACACGTGCATCATTTCTCATTTCTCTATATCAAATCCTGTGTATTCCAGTATATATTTTAAGTTTGTTGAAATACAGTTGCTATGAATTTTGTATTAATTTTCATTTAATTAAATCAAAAGCAAAGTTTGTTTTATTTAGAGAATATTGATTTTTATCTTATCATTCTGACGTATTTCTTTTGAGGAAACCCGCTGCCGCCACATGGCGTACACTTTCCGATAAGCAGCAAGAGTGTTTTATATGCACTTTGCCACAGATAGGACAGCATATACCACGGCCTTTGATGAACTAGTTGTGGAGAACTGGTTGGAACAAAAAATAGCCCCAACTGCAAATGGCTCTACTGAGAAGGTTCGATCCGAGGCAGACACACTACCGTTTGAGTTACATACCGGTCCCTATTTAATTAATTCAGTTTATTTATTTATTTAATGAAATCTTTTTCTTGAGCAGCTGTATATTTTTTCCTACCAACCATATTATTTATAATTTTTGCTATTCCTTTTTGAATAACGTAAATATATTATTTTATACATGTCTAATTTAATAATAATACTAATAATATATTGTTAGTTTCTTTAATAACAGAAACAATGCGTAAAATGTTTTCTTAATAATTTTGTTTATACTGCAGCTAGAGGCGGTTGCCCGTCCTACTTAAGTCTCCACCCATCAGACCCACGAAAGTACTACAGCTACCAAATAGGACAAGGACATATCCTGAAAGAATGCAGCGCATCACTGATATTTTATCCGGGCAGTTGCGTTTGTGTTTATGGTAAGAGTACTTAAATCTATATATAATCTTCTATTAACACTGAAAAAGACAAATCTAAAAAATGAAATCCTATCTCAAAAAAATAAAAAAAATAAAAGAGAAATGGGAATAAAAAAAGAAGAACCTGAATACAAAGGACCAATAGAAAAAAAATGATAAAGCTCTGATAACTAATTCATAACAGAAACAGACAATTCAGAATTATATATATATTTAATAGAACCAAGCCACTGACCCTTATTTTAAAACGATCGCCGGTTATAGGCAGGTCGAAATTAAATAGGATAGCCATCAACATTAGACGGTCGGAATTATAGTCAGATTGTCACCTATTTTAGATTTAGATTCATGTAAGATAGCAACAAATTTCAGACTGGTGGAAATTAAGGCGAGATTCCCTATTTTAGACGGAATTAGGGTCAGGTAGCCACCAACTTTAAATGGTCAGAATTATAGTCAGATTACCAACAGTTTTATACTGGTCACAATTAAGATAGTCGTAATAAAATGGAAGTTTAAGCAAGAAACTAAAAGTAATGTTTTAATGCAACCACCACACCCACAAGAAAAAGCTTCGAAATAGGTTACAATCAAACCATCTCAGAGGAAAGCCATTTAATATAGAGTATGTGAAACTAAAAAATAAAATGTGACGATTTATTATACACACAAAATAAATAAATAAATAAATGAATGAATACGATTTATAAAAATCGGTTGTAAGGGACGTTGTCATTAAGTGTATATGAATTTATGTATACAGATTTGTGCAAAGGGAAACCTGATGGTTACTGTTGGTCAGAACAGCTCGACTGGGGAGTTGGAAGTCGTAACTGTTATTCTTTCTACAAGTGCAGGGGCGGAGTAGCAACATATTCCTACTGCAAATCTGGTTATTCATTCAGTGAAACGTCTAGATCCTGCGTCTCGCATTCATCATGTAGCTACTCAGGATTACCACAGTTTGGTATGTATGCTTAGGAAATACAGAAATATTTGTTTAAAGCCATCCCAGAACATTGTTTATTTAGTGACTATTAGGTGTCAAACATACGGTATTTGTGAAGTATAATCTGAAGAACAAACACACCACTGACACATAAGCTACCCTTTTTGTTTAACAGCAATGAATCGTTTATATGAACTTCCCATAGACACAACTTATTATACATTGACATTTGTTAAAAAAAGTAAATTTTTTTTTTTTTAATTTAACGACGCCTCTAGAGCACATTAATTTTTATCTTATCATCGGTTATTGGACTTCATACATATGAAAATCCTCTACCGCCACATAGTCTACTCTTTCCAATACGCAGCAATAGGTCTTTGATATTCACTTTCCGATAGACAGAACAGCATATACCACGGCCTTTTGGTTGGAACGGAAAATAGCCCAAACTTCAAATGGATCTACTGAGAAGGATCGATCCAATGACCGAGGTCTGACATTTGTTAAACCAGTCCACAACTTTTGACTCAAACTGAAAAGATTCTATAATATACATATAGTTTCTTATTACAAAATACGTATTTAGTATTACGCATGCACATACGCAGATATAATTTGGGTTTGCCCTGTGAGCCTTAGTGACATCGAACTCTCAAGATGAAAACGGTCCGTGGTTCAAGAGCCGATAGAGGCTGTTTTACACAGACTACGTGTCGAAATTACCAAATGTTTGAATTGCAATAATCAATGTGCTCTATTAATATCATTAAAAAATCAAAAAGAAAAATGTTGTTTGCCCTCTGAGCTTTTCGTTCTTACCGTTAATATCAATCGCATCCCTCTTTCTGCGGACTTCTTACAATTCAACTGCACATCCAAGTCCTTGTCTTTTGCATTGTTATCATATAGTTGTTAGTTTAGTTAAGAACTGTATTTTAACGACCATTTTGGATGAGCAGGCGTTAAGTTACGTATACCATACCTAATCAAAAACGTTTAGTAATTCCATACAAAACATGAATGCTGAAATGCGTTCTACACATTATTGAATTGACATAGCATTTCTGAAAGGGAGCAGCAGTAAGTTCTCACAATTTCACCGTCATTACCTAAACTTAGTATGTGTATGTGTGTATGTGCTCGTGTGTATGAATGTGTGTGTGTATATCTGCGTGTGTGTAGGGATGTGTTTGTGTGTAAGTGTGTGTGTGTTATTTTGTGTGTATTAATATGTACGTGTGTGTGTATGTGTCTGCATCGGTGACAGTAAATATGGTAAATGTATCCCGCCGTTACAGCAGTTGACGTTAAACTTATAAACTTACCACTAGCCTTCGTCCCAGGCTGATAAAAGTTTCGTTTGGACTAGTGGAAACTGTCCAGTTCTATTACTTAATACATAGGCTATTACCCAAAATATTTTGGAGAGATAGTGTCTTTCTAAAACATTTGTTAAACACTGCTGCTGGTCGCATCCAGAAATGCTGCATCAATGAAATAATCTGTACACATAAATTCAACATTCTATGAGGGTGTGCATATTTCATGTTTATATGGAATTGTTAAATTCTTTTAGTTAAATATATAATTTAAAAATTCTGTAGTTTTGTGCATTCTTTATTTTCATACTGTGAAACGTTTTTTAATTTGTCACCAAAAATTAGTTACATGTATTTTACCCCGATGAACATTTATAGTCATACAAAAATAAACAAACACCTCTTAACATTGCTTGACTAATTATAATAATGTATATTATTGTAATGACAAAGCAGATATTATTACTGGTACACACTTTATATAATTTAAGTATATGCGTTTGTATTATTATTATTACTTGTTATCATTTCAGATTCCATATTGAGGTTCTGTACATCATGCACTTCAACCACTGGTAAGATTTAAGCATTTCACAATGACCATTTTTGTAACACACACAAATATAAGTAATATAATACACAGTCTATTTGCCATCTAAATGTTGCTAAATGTACTGTATTATGAACCACACATTTTTAGTTACAGTAAATTCTGGATGTAGAAACTGTCATCGGTATTCTAGATGCATCAAAACAGAAGTGTTTGCAATACAGGCTATATCGGTGATGGAAGTAACTGCGAATGTAATTAATAAAGATAATAAGTGCTAGGTTCTTATTTAAACTCCAAATAAAGAGCGGAACGTAATTCAACAGTAAATTGTCAGCCTACGGTGCAATGGATCAACTATTCACTCCAGTGGACTCAGACACAGACAATGGTTCGTCACTAGTGTAACAAAGGCAATGCGTTCTACCTTCCTGTCTATAAAAAGACCCTATGCTGCTAATCGGAAATAGCCTATGTGGCAATAGCAGTTATTTTACTTGAACGGGATATAGCTCAGACGCTTGTGAAGCTGTAGGTCGTCGGATCGATCCTTTTTAGTGGACCCACTAGCAGTTTGGGCTATTTTCCGTTCCACCCAGTTGTCCACAACTGGTTCATCAAAGGCCGTGGTATGTGCTGTTCTATCTGTGGGACATTGCATATAAAACCCCTTTATAAGATAAAAATCAATGTGCTCTAGAGGCGTCGTTAAATTAAAAATAAATAAAAACTATTTACAGTTATTTTACTTCTGTAAACCATGTGTGACAATTATAATGTAATTCACACCAGTCCTAATAGCTGCTCATTAACTAATGTCCTAGGGTGTCTTTAAACAAAACATTAATTCAAACTTGAAATAAACAATTGTTGTTGAAAAATATATCATGAACAAATAATATATAAAATTTTAGACTGCAATAAGTGGGCTCATAGAAATAAATCATATTTTTAATATAAATGTTTCGTTCCATCTATTTTAATTCTTAACATGTTGAAAAAACTGTGACAACCAAATCACTGATATAAAGAGAGGATACGAGGTGTTTATCAAAATGCGGTTCATCAAATTCTAATTTCATTCAAATTGCATTATATAATTTAAACCATATAAAATCATATTTTTAATATAATTTCTTCAACACAATTACAAATTACAGAAATTACTATTGTATAAATTCAGATTTATTAATGTATTTATTAATAATCAAATTTTAAAATTCATATGTGAAGCTGGAGATTTAAATTAATGATTTCCAATTCTATTAATTCCATAATTTATTTGTTCTTACTCGGCGGATGGAATGCCGTAAGTTATGGCTGTCACGAATATGCTCGTTGCTTTTACTAACATTTCAGACATTTAAACAAATAGGAATGAAATTATCACCAATGAAAAATATCTTATTTTTAATATAATTTCTTTAATGTAATGACAAGTTATGATTTTGAATACTATTCATTGTATATTTTTCTCCCACTTAGGCGGCGGAAATATAGGATTGAACGGGGGATGTTCTGGCTGTCACACAGATGCTCATTGCTGGGAGAGCCAGTGTGTCTGTAATACAGGATTTACTGGCAATGGATATAACTGCTATGGTAATTAAATAACATATAAAGTCTGCCACTATTGCATTGTTATTTATTTCTATCAATATTAGCTGTATATTTTAGTGTCAGTTTGTTTCTACACTGTCCCTTGTTCAAATAACACAAGGTCGTAACTAACATTTTAGACATTTAAATTAAAAATAGGAATGAAAGTATCACCAGTTAAAACCTATTTTATTTGTAATATAAGTTCTATAATGTAATGACAAGTTATGATTTTGATTACTATTCATTGTATAATGTTTTCCCTCTTAGGCGGTGGATATAATGGCGGATATGATGGCGGATATGATGGCGGATATAATGGTGGATGTAATGGCTGTCACGAATATGCTTCTTGCTCTCAGGGGCAGTGTGTCTGTAATAATGGATATTATGGCAATGGATATAACTGCTATGGTAATTAAATAACATACCAAGTCCAGCACTAACACATTGTTATTTATTTCTATCAATATTTGCTGTGTATTTTAGTGTCAGTTTGTTACTACACTGTCCCTTGTTCAAATAACACAAGGTCGTAACTAACATTTCAGACATTTAAACAAATACGAATGAAAGCATCACCAGTGTATAATGAAAACTGGTACGATATATATATGTATGTATGTATGTATAAACAATTACATTGCCATCTCAAGTTTAAAGACAGAGTGAGTCTATTCAAAGTATAGTTAACCTTATGTTAGTGGAATGTTTTTATTTTATATTTATTTTTTAACGTAGACTCAACAAACAATTTTAATTTGATAACCTACTAATATCTCAGTTATATACCCTACCCCTCTCCCAACATCTGGCATATTTTTTTTAATTATTATAATATATATTTTTAATTTTATTTATTTATTTATTTTGCACTGGAGTCTCGTTAGACAAATATTCAGTATATTTTGGTTATTTCAAACTACATTTCAATAATTTTTATTTTGTCGTATTTAGTTATTTAATGTTTTTATTTACCTTCAGATTTGGAATAGATCGTTATAGCTGAAAGATATAGTATGCATATAACAGTTAAACTATTATTAGAAATTAATAACAGTGCCAGCTGACATCATACTGCATATGGTTAGCCTAAAAAGTGTGTGTTTTTATAAAATAAGAATTAAAATTACAAATGGTGCTCTGTTAATTTAGTCAATTTGTCAATCATTTTTGTCAAACTAGTCAGGTTAATATGTGACTCATTATGCATATACGATTTCATCTTTACAGTCTTGATTTTGTCTCTTCATTTGCTGATGAATGGCAGGTTAAGACACATACTCACATTTCTTCTTGAAAGCTGTCAGAATTTGTAATAATCTGCCGTAACTCAACTAACTGTATATATATGACTTAATCATGGATAATTCATTGATTTGATTTTTTCCTAGTCTATGAATTGAACCAAGGATGGGACATACATAACGAATGGTATGTAACATCTAGATGTCGCAACTGTCACCAATTTGCTGAATGTATCCAGGACCATACATTAGTGTTAATAATCAAAACCTGCAAGCCTTAGTGGTTCCAGCCGAAAATAGGGGTTCGTTCCAAGCCCGTCTGGGAATGGCTCTCACTTTGATTAGGTATCAAAATTACCACGTTTGACATCCAATGATTAGTAAATCAAAGTATTCTAGTTATTAATTAGATACACACATGAAAGGACGTTAAGCCAACAAAAAAAACCATATGATATTTCTATACCTGATGTTTGTGATTTGAGCATTCGTATATATATATATTTTATTTTACAGTTACAGCTGGAATTTCAAACAGTTTCTGTGCTGGCAGAAATGATGGATTCACCTATGTAGACTCAAGTTGTCAATGCTATGAATACAACTACTGCCATAATTCACATTCCGTCAATATGAAGTGTCCGAGCGGTTTCCGATATGACGAACACCGTATCTGCGTAACTGATACCAGTTGCAGATGGTAATGAAAATAATGTAAGTGTGGTGTTAATGTAATTTTAAAAATGAAACAAATTAGGGACAATTATCGGAACAATTTTCTTTTTAACAAGTGGAATAATGAAAGTAGATGCGCCGATATATAGACTTTGTACAACTGATAAGGATCATTGAAGAGTTAAATTTTCTTTTAAAAAAGTTGTATATTTTTCTCACCGTTTTAAAGATATATTTGTATTTTCAGGCATCTTCAACCAGCATGCGGAAAAGTGAACTGGCTCAGTCTTGTTTAATTCTAATAAAGTTCGTTAGTCAATAAAATTATTTGCAAAGTGAAGACATATTGTGATTTTATTTAGTATTTAAAAATATAGGCCTAAGAATCTCAAATTTAAAAACAAAAGAACCGATTGACATAAAGAAAAATGATAATGGGTTCGGCAAGTCAGGTATCCTGATAATAACCATCCGAAAGCTAAATCTATTGAAATAAAGAAAATATAGTTTTTTCAACAACATCCCAGCACATTGTTTATTCATATCAGCGGCTATTATGCATCAAGCATATGGTTTTACCGACTCAGGAACTTTGGAAACCCACTGCCGCCACTCTGTTTCGTTTTGTTTTGTTTAACGACACCACTAGAGCACATTGCTTTATTAATCATCAGCTATTGGGTGCTAAACATTTGAAAATGTTGACATTAATCAATTAAGCCAGTCTTCGATGGTTTTTGAACCACTGTCTTCAGCTTGAGAGTCCGATGTCCTACCACAGGACCACAGAGGCTCACAATTAGCAACAAGGTATATATATCCATCCATCCACAGACAGCAGTACAGTTATGGAAAATTAACTGGGAAGAGAAAATAGCTCAAATGGGTCCACTGAAAATGTTCGTTCGGATTACTTATTGCACACAAGGCAGCTGCACTATTATTTTAAAAAAAAGAGAAGAGATTTGGCTGTATTTGTGCATTTTATTTCTTGTAATGACCGATGATTATGCAGGCCATTAATCAAACCATGATGTAACACTATAAGGGTTGGTTGTTTATCGATACCCTATCATAATATTACCTCATGGTTGGGTGGTTGGTTGGTTATACTTATTTTCGTGCTTATATCCAGTTAATGTTCAAGCACACTGTTTTAAGCACACATTTGAGCTTCCTGATCGGCACACATTACTGTTAGTAGCAGATAAGAAAATTCTCTGCTCTAATGTGTCAACACTTACCAATAGGCTGCATGACCTTTGATAAATTCGTTGTGGACAACTGGTTGGTGAAGGTACCGCGGATCCATGTCCTCATCCCCACACTATTTAGGGGAAAACTACTTTTAAAAATCACTAAAAGTTCTTTTTTTTAGCTATATAAAAATATTTTTAGACTCGGTGGCAAAAAAAGTGGCCGAAATCTAGATCAAATTTCTGAGTATGAGGGGGTGTCGAGTCCAATTATTGGCTGGGTATCAAGACCCTCCCCCAACTTTCAAATGCACTCCTCGAGCCCTGTTGTGTAAGTGATATACTCCTACCAACTCATCATTCTGGGTTGGAGCAGCCATTGAGATTAAAAACACCATGCCTGATCAAAGATTATGATCCCAGTACCTGCCAGTGGAATCGAATAGCGTAACCACTATATCACCGGACTGGTTGTCCATACTATGTTTGTCAAATGTAGTCTACACAAGAAAAAACGATATGCCAAATCACTGGCTACTCTTTTCCATTTACTTCAAATGGTCTTTTATATACACTTTTCCTCATACACTAAAGCAGTTACCATACCTACAGAACATTAGTAATGGAATGGAAAATCGTCACGGTGAAGGCACGATCCGAGGACTCGTCGCATATCAGCCACCAGACGTTCTACCACAAAGCAACGTAATTATGCGTACTGATACAACTGCATAATTATGAGATGAGAACAGTTTCTACATTTTTACAAAATATCGTCTTTTTCAGTATATTTTTGGAATCTTCTGTGAATCTGATAACGTTTCCAATTTATATCCTAAATTTAAACTTTTTAATATAAAATAACTAATATCGGACCAAAATAACTGTATAAATTCAGTGATAAATCCGTCTATACCAAGGAATTTAATTAAAGAACACAACAACAACAAAAATTAGTAACTTCATCATAGGTTAATTATCATTCAGTTTGGTCATTCTTCCATTAAGAAGTTGTTAGTCTAGATCATTTAATGCATTGTCTCGATTAGTGTATAATGTTTAATAATAAAAAAATATCTACTTCTCTCTCAATTTCGCGTACATTATTTTCGTTGTCTAATAATCTAGATGGCTATTTCATTATTAATTTTTTTAACCACCTAATATATAGATTAATATATGGATGTTCATAACGCCAAACATCTACTATATTGTTTTCCTCAAATATATTTAAAACTTCGGTTCTTGCTTTTGGGTTATTTATATTACTATAATTTAACATATCTATATCCTTGTCTAAACATTGGGGTGCAACGATACAGTTAAAACCGTGTTGCGATATATTGCGATACAGCAAATCTATATTTGCAATACATATTGCACTATAGTGATTAATTACCAAGATGTGATAAAGTTATATTTTAATACTATCATACTAATTACCAAACATATCCCAGGAGGCAGATCTGTACAAATTTCTAATGACAAAAAGAGAGAATATATAGACACAGTAGATTTATATATTTTAATTAAGTTTAACTTTTATTTTTATAACTTACTGTCATAGTTAAATGTTTTATAAGATGGATCCTCATTGGGTAAATATATCGCGATACACGAAACTATATCGAAGTATGTATTACGCTCGGCAAGTATTGCAATATACCGGTATACCGGTATATCGTTGCACATTTAAACATAAATGATTTACTTATTAGGTATAATGCATTCTTCATTTTATCTATAATTGATGCCAATTGTTGAAGAAAAACATTTAGGTCTATATTTATCACTTGGACAATTATATATTCACGAGTGAACCGCAGCTTATTTAACAATGCATCTCTTGCTAACAAGACAAGACAAGACAAGAATTTATTTACACTCGGGCCATTGGTCAACGGCGTAGGAGGAATATATACATAAACAAATTAAAATATACATATGACAAGATGGTTGACCATACAAAATAATGCATTAGAATCCTCTCAATTACCTAGTGCATATAAAAATTCCTTGCTGTTAATGGAAAAAAGGTAGTGGATTTTCTCTGATTACTACATGCTGGAATTACCAGATGTTTGACATCCAATAGCCGATGATTAATAAAGCAACGTTTCCTTTATGGTATCAGTAAAAAAAAAAAAAAAAAAAAAAATTAAAATTGAACTGTGTATTTGGCATGCCAGAATTACCTGATGTTTGACATCCAACAGCCATATTGTCAGGTTTAAACTGCTAATACACTACGTAAGAAAACAGCCGCAGATGCAGGATTTCAGAAAGGGGTGTCCAAAATAAATGTGATGGATGAATAAGACTGGAGAAAAAATTGTTAATTTCCACGTCCTTCCACTCGTAAAACATATTAAAAAAAAAAAATTAAATGCGAGGAAAGGCGGGTCTGGATCCCTTGAATCCACCTCTGGTTCCTCTACTGGAATAATAATACAAGGAGTGGGCATGTTGCACCAATTATTACCTTGTATCCCACCCTAGCGATCATGGAGCAAAAATCCTTTAGATGTCACCATACAATATAAACCTTTTGTACGTCAGATTACTGAATAATTTTCACAATAAAATAAAGGTGTTAAAAAAGAAAGACTTGATGACATTAATAAAACAATGTACATCATGTAGGTTTTTGCACCCAGATTTCGTCACACGCTGGTTTGTACAGATTTGGTTTAAAGATTGTTTATGACTAGTATGCTTTCCCATGACCACGTGAACTTTGAGTAACGTGTCCCACCTGCCAGCCTATTGCAGTTGACCACAAGTCAACACGACATACGGTCACGTATTTCCTCTCAAATTTCCCTGTTAGGCAGTGGACGAAACACAAGTATACACCTTAAAGTAAGAGTTCTTTGATAGAAAGCCTTGCAATAAATAATAAATGTCACGAGCGAGTCAGCAAAACACAAGGAAATTGACCTGTGGTGTATGTTTCACTTTGGTGACGGTTAATTTGAAAAAAAAATGCTTTTAAAATAATCTTTATATTTTGTTACAGTGTTGTACTCAGTAGGCGAGTGACATTGGAGTAGACTCATTAGTGATTCAGTCAACTGTAATACTGAGTTGTTAGGAAATAGATATTGAAATTTATATAAAGGAAAGGATTGTTTGTTTAACGACATTTTGTGTTTTGCGACTCATGGTCTTTAGAGGAAATCCGCTACCGATTATCAGTAAGGGAATTTTTATATGTGCTATCCCACAGATAGGATAGCCTATACCATGACCTTTGATGAACCAGTTGTGATGCTGGTGCAAGTACCATACACCTACCCATTGAACCTTACGGAGCAATCACTCCTGGTTGGAGCCGACATGGAAGGTTCTCTTAATTAAATGGAAAAAGGAGCAAAATTAACTGTTTTATGTTTATGTGGTGTAGTAGTGGGTGCCTGCAAGGAGTTAACTTCTCCCCCTATTTATATAAGGTATTAGCAGAAAACTTGTAATTTAATACGATTTTTCATTTTATCAATTTAACGTTTTTATGTTTGTGTGATGTAGTAGTGAGTGTCTACAAGGAGTTTACTTCTCCCTCTTTTTATATAAGGTATTAGCAGAAGAATTGTAATTTATTTTCACCCCATTGTTTTCAATTTAACGTTATTATGTTTATTTGGTGTAGTAGTGGATGCTTGCAAGGAGTTACCTTCTGCCCCTACTTATATAAAGTATTAGCAGAAATATGTAATTTAATACTTTTTTGTTCATTTTTCGCAATGAATCAATGGTGAGAAACAAAGATGCCATTTCGTTATCGGAACAAACACGGCATTATGCGCTTAACATCGCCCCCACGTTATTCTGTGGTCTTTCCTGATAAGCGCTGTTAACAGTCTGCAAACTTGATATCTCCGACTATGTTTGGCATGTGGACACTTGCGCCTCATTTACAAGTTGGTGTCACTTTTTGCGGAAACATTGTGACCCGGTGACATTCCGGCCCGGCTTGATCATTGTCGTTACGGTGAAGCCCGAAGGCCACCTATAGTTATGTCTGTTGAAGCGTATCATGGTAGAACCCAGCAACTGCCGCTGGAATTCCAGAGTAAATAAACAATCAATTAGGTAATTACCATTCCGTGTAGAGATAATATTGTTCACGTAACTCGCGGTTGGAAATCGCTTGTGTAAATTTGTCCTGGTGGTTTATCCATCGTTCAATCTACAGCACCTGTTAACTTCTAAGGGATATTTTAGTCGTCCAGAGATCAGAACGACAAATGCAACAAAAGCCGTGTAAGCTTATTTGATCGTTAACTTAAGAAACATAATATTATAAAGCCTATAAATAATATAGATTTAAAATAGTATTACGAAACAGAATGATCAAATATCAAAGTTTATTACATACAGTATGCAACTTTCAAACTATTGTGTAGTACTATTTCTAAAGAATAGTTTTAGCTAAACTTCTATATAAAAATTGCAGAGCGTGGACCTATATATATATTATTAAATTAAATTAACAAATATCGTTTTGATATTAATAAACAACCCCAAAGAACTATTTTAAGGCGATGACGTCATCAAAGTTAAGCTAATAACAATTCAAGCCAACTGCAGGTTATTATTGTAATAACATAGTTTTATTTAACATTTTATTATTATTATTATTATTTAATAATATACTAGTATTTACTAATGGTAATATGATTATCCAACATATCGGCATTGAACAGTTAAAAAATCCCAAAACATTTTGACATCAAAATCTACTTTTCAAAATAAAAAAGCTATTAAAATAAAACTAAGATTATGTACAACACCCAAGGTGGCAATCGATCCTACGACCTATCGTGCCTCAACATATATTTTATTTCAATTTCTCGAAGCAAAAAGTGGGGAAATAGTTATATAGGCATCCTCCCTTTTCATATAGTAGGGGATGTGTCCCCTCGCTTCCCTCCCCAGGATTTATGCCCATACAGGTATGGATATACCATTCTAAATTTAGGACATCCGCCCACACCTGCCACCATTCCATGTTCTGAATTTGTATAATTAAGCATACATTGGTAATATGAATACGGACCTTGCCCCCTCTCCCGTCAGTGGGTCCTCTGGATCTGCCATGACTGTGCCATATTCACTTTGTATACATGCAACTAAGACATGTAGGTGCAGCCTGGGGTTGGAGCTCACCACATTATGACCAGTTCATTAGCAGCAGACGTGACTTCCACAAACTAATGATCTCATTAATCATGCTTTGGCTGACACAAATAGCAAAAATGTATAATTTTAAATAATATTAACGCCTGTGACGAGACACGATATGCCATTCGTATATTAAACAGCAACGCTACCTACATTAAATTTCGAGATATATTGAAATTATGTCATCAAATACCCGTGTCATGACATACTTATGCGTTTATAGCTATTTATAAGGGCGAAAAAAGATTTTTGAATAGGGACTGTAATTATATTTCTGCTGACTTCACAACAAAATAAATTCAGTGGAGAAATGATGTCCACAGCATTTTCCACAGCAATTTTAGGCGTAAAGTATACTTTATTTTTAATAATAAGAAAAAAATACACAATAATTTTTTTTAGTCCGCGGCAAAAAAAGTGCGGTGTAAAATCTCCGCCGCAATCTTCACGGCATTGCCGATTGCCGCGGTCGATTTCAGGGTTGTTTATGGGGAGTTTTATAATTATATAACACTCACAATTGTAGAATGCTAACTCTGGGTTGGTGCCAATACTGAGATTAAAGATCCCATGCCTCTATTGAGATTTGATCCTAGTACCTACCAGCCACAAGTCATAGGACCGATTTCAGGTCGACCGTACAACCTCGATTCTGAGTTTAAACTGGGTCCACACGTGATAAAAGAATGGGTTGAACTGTAGATCATGGCTGAACCGTCAACGAGAAACTGGGCCTTATAGTTTAACCACCGTACTATCTGGGTCGGTAATACGATCTTTATGTGACCGTGTTTTATATTGGCTGCGTTGTTTGTGTGAGTGGTGTCGATTGGTTGTTTGTATTTATTTTCGTGCATATATCCAATTAAGGTTCAAGCACTCTGTTCTGGGCACACAACTCAGCTTTCAGTGTTGTCTGTCCAGGATAGAGATTAGTGTTTGTAGAAGACACGAAATTCGCTGCTTTTTCAATAAACAGCTAGGGATCTTTCATATGCACTATCCCACAGACAGAATAGCACATACCACGACCTTTGTTAAACCAGTTGTGGACCACTGGTCGGTTAAGTGGTATACACCTACCCATTGCGGAGCACTCACTCTGGGTTAGAGTCGATACTGAGATTAAAAATTCCATGCCTGGACTGAGATTTGATCTCAGTACCTACCAACCTCTATTCCGATAGCTTAACCATGGCACCACGGAAGCCGGTTGTGATGTCAATAAAAGTAAGGTTTGTTTTATTTAATGACGCCTCTAAAGCACATTGATTTTAATCTTATCATCGGCTATTAGACGTCCATCATAAGGCCAATCTGAAATATATATTTCAGAGGAAACACGCTGCCGCCATATAGGTTACTCTTTCCGATAAGCAGCAAGGGGTATTTTATATGCACTGTCCCACAGACAGTCACAGGACAGCAAGTTATACGATATGGCTGTCAGTCACCACGGTCTTTGATAAACCAGTTGTGGACCACTGGTTAGAACGGAAAATTACCCAAACTGCAAATGGGTCCACAGAGAAGTATCGATCCGACAACTGATCGATTCACCGTCGGACACACTATGTGAGCTACGTCCCACTCCCGAGTGATGTCAGAGTCGTGACGAATGGTTAATTTGACAGGCAAGTTACATGCGAATTAGCAGGTAGTTTAACGATATGACACACTACTGATGTGTCACGGTGCACGCTTATGCCCAACATATCAATTTGTAAGCGCTGGCATATTTTATTTGAAAATCTATAGTTGTTTTTATATAATATACATAAATAATTTGAAGTTGCGTTCCTTGAGAAGTGAATAATGGATGTGGTATTTGTATTTGAAAGCATATAACGATTTTGTATAATACACATTGAATATTATACTAAACTTTTTTTTAAATTATACAATATGTAAGGTTTAAGCATAACACTGGCGCCACCGTGACCGATACATCGTATTCATAGTGCATACCAAGTGCGGTAGCACAGTGCATGCATATATATATATTATATATATATATATATACATATATATATACATATATATATATATATATATATATATATATGTATTTGTGAGAATTGGAAATTTGCGAATAGAGATATACTTGTATTTGTATAAGTATACTTTTAACATACACATACAATATTATTTTTCCTGACGTGAAATTGAACATATTATATGCATGTATATATTTTAATAATAGTACTATATAACGACGACTGTCATCAGGACTGGTTTCTCTCTCCACCCCACCCACAATCTCTCTCTCCCACTCTCCATCCCCTCTCTCTCTCTCTCTCCGACTTTATTTCTGTCTGTCTCTCTTTCTCTATCCTCCTCCTCTCTCTCGCTCTGCCTGCCTCTCTCTCTGTCTTTCTCAGTATGTCTCTTTCTCCTTCACTCTCTCTCTCTGCTCTCTCTCTCTCTCTGCCTGCCTCTCTCTCTCTGTCTTTCTCAGTATGTCTCTTTCTCCTTCTCTCTCTCTCTGCCTGTCTGTCTCTCTCTCTTTGTATCTGTCTGTATGTCTCTCTTTGTCCGTGTCGTTGTCTGTCTGTGTCTGTTTCTCTCTCTCTCTCACTCTCTCTCTCTCTCTCGCATCACAGACAGGATAGCACAAACCACGGTCTTTGACATGGGCGTATGGGACCAACTATTCCTGGGGGGGCTGGGGGCAAATCTGCCCGAATTTTCAAAATACATTTGACTA
>JAULBS010069488.1:0-11688 GCA_032355785.1 Symmetromphalus regularis | reverse complement strand
AAACTCGTAGCTGCAAATTACAAAAACACAACACATACTTAGTTTTCAGTGTATTCTGTCCAACAAACTCGTAGCTGTAAATTAAAAAACACCACACATACATGTACTTAGTTTTCAGTGTATTCTGTCCAACAAACTCTTAGCTGCAAATTACAAAAACACAACACATACTTAGTTTTCAGTGTATTCTGTTCAACCAAACTCGTAGCTGCAAATTAAAAAACACAACACATACTTCAAAGTTAAATGCTGATATTAAAAGTTGAATCTTACTATACCGTTGATAGCATTGAGAGAGCAGTCGCTTCTTATTAGACTAGACTCTAGTCTTTCAAAAGGTGTTATAAGCACTTTTAGTAGCAGCCGATATCCAATCGTGTTAACATTATTTAGGGGTGCAGACGATAAAAAAACAGAATACCAAATGTTGACTATGAAAAACAGAATACCAACGATAAAATATTCATTTATTTATTTTAAACTGTTTGGTCTATGTAACATATTGGCTTAATATGTATTAAAATGTTAGGTGTAGTGCAAATTCACTATATGAACAACCATTTTTGTCTTAACATGTTATATGTCAATAGTCATACATCGTCTGAGTATTCATGTTCTTAAATTGTTTAACGACAGACCCTGCACATTCTTTATTCTGCAGTTATTAGATGTCAGATATATGGTGTTCTGCCACTTATGGTATTTAGATAAAACCCACTACCATCTCATATGCTATTCTTTCCGATTAGCATCAAGGGGTCTTTTATATGAGTTTTGCCACTCGCATGATAGCACATACCATGGACACACAAATGAATTATTTGTTGTACAAAAATGCCAAACGCTACAAATTATAGACTTAAAGGTCTAAAACCGATGGCAGTCGTCATAAATTAGGACTCTAGCAATTTCTTAATAATTAGCACCAAGTATAGATAAAGCTAGGCAAGAAAGGGTAATTAAACTTACAAAAATATTGTAAAAACTAATAATTGTTACCAGTACACCTGACCGAATAAAGTTCATTTAGTTATGTATTTATTTGACAACTCTAGAGTACATTGGTTTATTAAACATCAGCTATTGGATCTATTCAGCATGCGAGACCGATGTCCTTTCCCTGGACCACTGTGGCTCTAACGTTCATAGGATTATATCTACATATACATGTATTCAGGTAATATTTACGACGACTGTCACCGGTTCTTGGCGCGGTAACAGTTGTAAAATAAATGCCGTTCACCTCTGGACTCTACAAGTTCCACCTACCGGAATTGCCCAAGGTCTGACTTAGGTCTCCACACCTGAAGTGCCACATCTCCAACATACTTTGTGTAGAAGTGCCAGGCTCTGATTTCGCCATTTCGTTCAATCCTGAAATCATTGGTGTTCCCGGTGTAGACATACTTTCTGCTACCAACACTACTTCGCGAGATCAGGTCTACCTTGTTGTTCGGCCCGACAGTATCACTCAGTGCTACAATAGTAAATATATATGGTAATATTGTTATTATTATCATTAGTAGTAGTAGTAGTAGAAGTAGTAGTAGTAGTTTTAGTAGTAGCACTAGCAGCTGTATATTATTATTATTATTCGGTTATACAAAATCCACTAATGCAGCAATAGTTTAATCGTAAAATAATATAATGAGACAAATACAAATATACATTTATTACAGCAGTGGGTATTCATAACTGGGTACATTATATATAATTATATATTTCTTTTTTTTACTTCTTCACCCGTCAAAAAGATATGACATACCCAAACAAACTGGATCTTTTCCTGTGATGGATCCACATAATTCACATGCACGGACAAGATCGCCCGATACCAGAACGTAACCATCTTTACACTCGTATGTCACCGTTTTACCACGAGTTAGAGTTTTATTTGCTGACGTTAACGTGGCATTAACACTAGGCTCTGGCACATCACATTCAGTGTCTGGAAAAAAATAACAATTTACATTGGTCAAGGATTCTATCTTTGGAGCAAAATATCAATCAATAGATCTCAGGGGCGCAACGAGCGCAATACATACAGCGATATGGTTTCGCATATCGCGATTATCTACCTAATGATTATCCATCTTATAAAATTTGTAACCAAGACAGTAAGTTATAAAAATAAAAGCTAAACTTAATTAAAACATATAAATCTACTGTGTCTAGATATTTTTTCATCGAAATTCGTACAGTCTGCCTATCTGAGATATGTTTATTAATTAATATGGTAGTATCAAAATACGACTTTATCACATCTTTGTAATTAATCAAACTGTATAGCAATATGTATTGCAATAAGGGTGTGCTGTATCGCAATATATCGCAATACGGTTTCGCCGTATCGTTGCACCCTAATAGATCTTGAATGTTAAGGCAAAATATAGCAAGTCATATTGGTTCAATTTTGAAAAATTGATGAATTAGAGAATTCAACTGTTATTTGCTAGGTTTCTTTCATATCAAAATTTGACAGTCAGGGCATATTTTGTTAACTTCATATGCTTTATACGGTGAGGCCAAGCCTAGCAACTCCAAAAATGGCACTAACTCAATATTGACCAAAATGTGACTTTCTAGGTCCCACGTAATTTAAGGGGCTAATTGTCTAAATATTGATTACGAATGAAACTTACCTGCATTTAGGATACTAGATCTCACTTTCATATAACAAAAGACGTTTTAACTGAATCATGGTAGAGGTAATTCCATGTCAAGTCGATCGATTTTTTTCACATTTAAAATTTTCTAATTTCAAGATCGGAACTTCTCATATGTTTTCGGTGAAACCATTTCCGCCGTCGGAAGTGACAGATTGAACGGCCTCGTTTCAGGAAGAATTCGTCCCAAAATAGAACTGGGGGAATAACTGTCACGTGACTCGAAATATATATGTCACATCTTCAACGGAAAAAAGCCGTTATTTTTCTCTATTTATTTATCCATGACCATAATTCATTATTATTTTTAAAACATTGATAATAAGCGAGATGCGGTGGTTATGTAAGGAGTTGAATGAAGTATTTATATGGACAAATCAAATGTTTATATTTAAAATTAATTCTTTGTTTGAAAATTAATTAGGTAAAGGGTCTGTGGGACTATGCGTTTAATACTCAAGATATGTCAGATCGTTTGATAATAATTACATTTTATTTTCTAATTATGTTCATCTTCATGCAAAACAGCGTAATTTAATGTAGTACAACTTAAAAAATGTCTCAGGTAATAAGCCGAAAACACGCCAGAATCGCTAAATAGGGAGTTAATAATTTTAAATGTTCCTTGTTGGGCAACGCGCTGGTGGCGTGCGCGTTTATCACAACACATTTTATGCACTCATAAAAATTAGCCCCTCCACCCCACTTTGAAAATCCGTCCTACTTTACTGCAGAAATACACGTGTATGCAACTAAAAAGAATATGAGTGATCTTATCAACTAAATGATAACTGTATTACTGTAGAACGCAGAGATCCGCTTGCATATAAGGGTATCAATCTGGCGTCTGTTGTTTATAAATTATATTGTAACATTTTAAATAACATTTCTGAATGGGTAGAAGATAATGAACTGTTAGTTGATGAGCAAAATGGGTTTCGAAAAGGAAGAAGTATCATGGATCACGTGTAATCTTTAACTTTCATTATAGAAATTAGAAAAAAAGAAAAGATTGTCTACATTTACAGCTTTTATTGATTTTAAGAAAACATGACTGTAGATAGATCAAAATTATGGCGCAAATTGAGTGATATGGGTATTAAGGGTAAAATGTGGAATGCATTACATGCTATTTATGATAATGTTTCGTGCTGTGTTAGATTAAATAGTTTCAGAACAGACAGGTTTTCTGCAAAATGATGTGTTAGACAGGGCTGTGTATTACCACCGCTACTTTGCAAATGTTATGTTTTTTACAGATTTAGATAAATTATGTGTTTTAATGTCCCATCCAAATCTTGCATTTTTAATTGCAAAAACCTGTTTTTATATTTTACAAGAAGAAGAGATTTTATATAATTATGAATGATTTTATGGTAGCTTGTAAATATTCCTATTATAATTATTGATTTGTTTGTATTTGTGTTTTAATAACTGTTTGTATTTTATAATATCCTTTTTTATGTTTAATACTTGTATCATTTTATAATGTATAATCTTTAGTCTTTGTATTTTATGTTTTCTTTTAGGTTTGATACTGCCACTTGGCAGTTTGATAAAAGTGACAGTTATGGAAAAGTCGTTGGAGGCAAGTTCAGTACTTAGCTGATATTTTCTGGAAGAGGTGGTTGAGAGAATTCATTCCTATACTTCAGGAAAGACAGAAGTGGTTATATTCGAAAAGAAATGTAAAGATTGGAGATATTGTACTACTTCCAGTCAGTACTCCTAGAAACCCTTGAGCTCTTTCAAAGGTGCTGGAAGTGATGATGGACACAATGGATTTGTTCGAATTGTGAAAGTTAAAGCTCACGAGTCTGTTTTTGTGCGTCATGTAGATAAATTGTGTTTGTTTTTGAAATCGGAAGATATCGACATTAATTGATAGGGACGAGGTTCATGTGCTTTGTTTTGAAGGAAGCATTTCAAAACATTTGGTTTGACTGTTTGATATTATAATGTGTAATTGTTTAGATATAATCCATAGAATTAGGGGCTGGTATGTAGCGCTCTAAACCGCGGTTTAGCTTGAACAAATGACTGATAGGGCCATTATTCACTCTTAACCCCCAACCCCACAACAAAATTATACTGCTGTGCCAACCCAAATATATCACATATAAATCATAACACTAAACTATATCTATGCAAAGATTTAATCCAAGAATTGTTGTGTCAGTCATCATGACCAAATTACTATGTGTGTGTTTGAAAGAGTAATATTCAAATCAAAGAATTCTCTCACCTGTCTATAAATGTCAACGTGTAGATATGACCATGTTTAATTCAAATGGCTGTATTTCAACCTGTACATAAAATCCAAGAGTCCATAATGGCAACTTTTAGTTGTTTTGTTGGAGGTTATCGCAGACAAATTTCATGGTAAGCAAACAACAAGAACAGTGTTTCAGATGATGATGGTATGTATGTATTTTTTGTAAATTATCGATCTAAACGCGTTTCAGTTCAAATTATACTGCATAATGTAATTTTATCTAAGATTCAATTATGAAACATTATTCGTTGAACTCGGTGAACTGTACAGAATGAACCAATCATTACGTGTAGTTTTTTTTAATGATACAAACCTAAATCTTTACAAGCTGAAACTCCACATGCTTTCCACCTAACATTCGCATCAGTAGTATAGCACCATGGTACACCTTCAGAATCAGGATCACGGCAAAAGTTTGCTGTTTCAGTTAAGTTAGCTTCTGGAAACCAGGATGGATGGGTGTTGGTGTGACTGTGAGGTGTCTGTGAATCCCACCGCTGACATGTTACACCTGATTCTGTTGTTGCTTTGCTACCCGTGTAAACAGCTTTGCCGCCAGCCAACACAAAACAGTCAGATACTGGAACAACACATGCATCATTATTACAGCCTCTATGGTATTTAGTTCTTTTGTTTGTTTATTTTGTTTTATTAATTGTATATTATTATTATTAACAATATTAATATGTTGTCATATACTATTGCATCCTCACAACGACAGTGGTCACACGAGTACGTGGGACCCCTGACAAATATAGTTCATAAAAACCCGAGCCGAGAAAACAGTTTTTGATTGGATGCTTCGCAACATGAGAAGATCACAATTCAGCTTTCTGTGCATCGGCCTTCACCTTTGCATTCTTTGTAAGGAATTGTTACCAAAGAAGAATAGGCGCTTTATATTCAATAATAGTTTCACTGTGAAAAAACGAGGTGTTGAGGAATTTTCCACAAGAACATGACAGTTGCCGATTTAGCTTATAAAACGAGCAATCTGATTGGATAATATTTTTAAGCATGATATCACCAAACATTTTTCGTATAGATGGTTCAGTAAGAAGACCGGATTTTTATGAACTATATTTATCAGGGGTCATGCGGATTCGTGTGGCCCCTGACGTTGTGAGGATGATACTACTGCAAACACTCGTTATAATATAATATCATTAGGATCAATAGTCTGTTTACGCTACATGGAACATGGATTTTTGTCGATTACTTTGGCTTGCGTGAACCTAGACGAAAAAAGACAAGAGTTTTGGAAATAACAAAAATATCCTTTGTTCCAATTTGTTTCAATACTTTATTCAATAATAATTTAAAATATTACCCTTTCAACATAGTGTAAAACTCGATTATATTTGACATCGGAAATAAAACTTGGCAGACGACATCATTACAAAGTTGGGTAACTATTTTAACATTCCGAACATCTCGGTCATTTTGGGTAATATTCGTATCTCGTTCATTGTTTTTGCTTTAATAAATAAATCTTTGCAAATATGGCATTGGTATTAAGTTATGATAAATATATTTATAAAATAATAACTGCATACCATAAAAATACATTATACAAATAATTACCTAACATCCCCATTTCTATATGGATTCATCCAACATCTAGAAAATGGCGGTCAAATTAACGCTGGCTCGAAATGCCAAAACAATACTTTTGGCTGCTGTTTAAACAATACAGAACCAATGGACACTTCAATCCAGAGAAAAAATAGGAACTTTTTTTTATTTAGAAAAATATCAACATTAATAAGGTAGGTTATATATTTTGGTTTTTATTCGTCAAAAACCATGTTCCAAGTAGCGTAAACAGACTATAAGATAGATCTAGTGTTTCACAAACTCAACCCCTGAAATTGCCTGTGGTATTCGGCAATGCTGTGAAGATTTCCGCAGATTTTTTCATTTACTGTGGCATTTTTTTGTCGCAGACTAAATTTTTCATCTTTTATTTCCTGATGTATTTTTTTCTTATTATTAAACATAAAACATACTTTACTAAAATTACCGTGGAAAATGCTGTGGAGACTATTTTTCCACAGCATTTATTTTGCCGTGGACATTATTTTAATTGCATGGGTTGGAACTATAGGGTTAACAGGCAGGTCCAGGGGGTCTGGTTATCCAGAAACCTTTTCTTTAGAAACTTCTCTTTTATTTCCAGTTGTATTTTTTTCTTATTATTAAACATAAAATATAATTTGCTAAAATTGCCATGGAAAATGCTATGGACACTATTTCTCTATAATATATAGGGTTAACATGCAGGACCAGGGTGTCTGGCAATCAGAGACCTCCTTTCAGTCACTAATTTTAATTTTCCCAACTGTAATATGGTTTTATATGTTCCTGTCTTTTGAACCCTAACCAATATTACATATCTTAAACATATTTTTGAAACCCTTCCTTCAGAATTCTCAATCATCGTTAGTTTGTCGTACTCATAACAAATAGGTTCACTAAAAGGGATTGATCTGACAAACCATCACACCTCAGTTAGATACTCTACCTCAGAGTTATCTCCTCTTCATCCTCACAACGTCAGGGGTCACTCCGGTCACTCCGAATCCATTTGGACCCCTGACCAATATAGTTCATAAAAACCTGGGCTGCTTACCTCGCCATTTATATGTAAACATTTTTGGTGATATCATACTTAAAAATATTATCCAATCAGATCGCTTGTTTTATAAGCTAGATCGGCAACTGTCATGTGCTTGTGGACCCAACACTTAGTGAAGTTGCTTTTTTACAGTGAAACTACCTTTGAATATAAAGCACCTGTTCTTCTTTAATAACAATTCCTTACAAAGAAGGCAACTGTCGTTATTTTGCATTACCTTTTATTTGGTATTTGGTATTACCTTTGAAACTGATGTACTTCCAGAGTGATAACTGCTGTAATTCCGTTCATTTTTACCTCTATTCCATGATCCATTATTTACATCGATAAGGTGAAGGTTGATGCATTGAAACCCGAATTGTGATTAGATGCTTCCAATCTTCTCATGGTGCGAAACTTCCAATCAAAATATGTTTTCTCGGCCCAGGTTTTTATGAACTATATTGGTCAGGGGTCCAAACGGACTTGGAGTGACCCCTGACGTTGTGAGGATGTATCCTCCCCAAAATAAGCCGAACACAAATTGTAAAATTCAAATGTTGGCAGAAATAGAGGTTATTAAATGAGTTGCTATTTATTATCAAATTAATTCATGAGGAACATAAATTTGATAAAAAATGGTAACTAGTTTGATATTCTATTTATAAACCCAAGTCAATTTTAATGGTTCTGTTCTTAACACTTTCTAATTGTGCAACAGTTTAGACAAACACTGGATTAATAAATGCAACTACAATTTAATGTAACACACTTTAAAATATAAACATTTCAGATTCAGATTTGACAATGGGTCAAGCAGAACTGATCCAAGAAGATGCCGAAAAATGGACGGAAGCCGTCTTGGATCTAATAGCCAAGGAGAAGGAGAACTCTAACACTGAGGAGAAACAGAAGGCAAAGAAAGATGACCGGAACAAGAACAAGTCCGTACACGTGGAAGAGAAACGTCCGTCGCTAACGAGAAAAGAGGTCAACCAGCTGATCGACAACGTGTCGTTGAAGACGATGGATGGGTGTCTGAACATCCTCACTGAGCTCAACGTCAGAGAGGCTATTGAAGAATCAGAGTAAATAAGTTTTCTTATACTTAGGCCAGAGTTTTTTTATTTTTATTTTCTCAAACATAAACCCCCCCAAAATAGGGGAAAAAGGAGGGGAAAAAATTTTCCACCGAGAAGGATTGATCTGACGACTGACTGGTTCATAGGCAGACACAATACTGTTTGAGCCACATCCCACTCCCTTACAAGAGTGATCAAGCCATTTTTTTGTTGGAAATTACAGAAGAATGGATCAGTAACTGAGTGAAACGAAATACTCCCATCTCAGTTAAACCCAGCTGACCATGTTCAGTAGTGAACTCACAAGGGGGGAGGGTTAGAGGGTTTAAACCCCCCTTGTTTTTCTAAGAAACAATTTTTGTTTTCATGCTTATATCCAATTAAGGTTCAAGCACGCTGTCATGGGCACACTACTCAGCTTCCTGTGCTGTATGTCCATGCCAAAGATTAGTGTTAGTAGGAGAGACAAAACCTGCTTCCGCCACACTAATATGGCTACTCTTATCAATAAACAGCAAGGGATCTTTTATATGCATTATCCCTCAGACAGAATAACACATATCACAGCCTTTGTTAAACCAGTTGCGGACCACTGATTGGTGTATGTAGTATACACCTACCCACTGAGCCTGCCGGAGCATTCACTCTGGGTTGGAGCTGATACTGAGATTAAAAATCCCATGCCTCGACTGAGATTTGATCTCAGTACTTACCAGCCATGAGTCCAATAGCTTATGTTTGGTTTGTGATAAAATATAATGAATATGGTTTTGTATTTTCCTCCATTACAATTTGCAGCTCCAGTGACAGTGATAGTGAATCTGAGCCCGAGATGAAGCCAGAGACGAAGAGAAAGAAGAAGAGAAAATCAAGAAAACAGAGAGATCAGGACAAGAAGATAACTTCAGAGAAGAAAAATGAGCGAGAACGTGACAGAGAAAAAGTTCTTTCAGTAAGTAGAGTTCAGATTGTGCGCTTATTAAAATGTTTGTATGATCTAATATGCTGATTAGTCAATATTAAAATTTGACTTTATTTTTTTTTAGTATCATTGCCATGTTTTTCAAACAAAATGGTGTTCTTAGTGCTCAGATTTATTAGCCAATGAAATCTATTAGAAAATATTCTATGGTGTCACAAAAAGTTGGAATAATAGAATATAAATTGTGGATTTATTGTTAGTGATAATTGGAAAGAGTTGTGTGCCCAGGACAGAGTTGAACCTTAACTGAATATAAACACGAAAATAAATACCACCAACCAACCAATTTAAAAAAAAGAGTTTACCAAGTGACTGGGGCAAAAATATGTCACGAGTGTACAAAACGACTCTTTTTCCAGAACCCCTCCCTCCCCCAAAAGTGTACAAACTGAAAATGAAAAAAAATGATGATTTTGAAATAGTATTATCATCATTTTTTATTATTTTTAAAAGCGTACATGTCACTTTTAGCCCCTTCCCCCCAAAGTATATTTAGTATGCTTGTGAAAATTATGAAAAACATAGATGACCACTAAATTCATTTACAATAACAAACTATTAAAAACTAAATACTAGAGTTAAATTGACTAGTTTTGTTACAAATAGTATGTAAATTCTTTGAGGTATGACATCACTATTAACCTTGACCTCTCTAAATGTAGCAGCTTAATATAGTCCGTTAAGAAAGAGATCTGTTTTCAGTAATTAATATAAACTACAGCAATAGAGGTGAACATTTTGTTTTAAAGTGAAACGTTCAAATTTGTCATGTTATTTATTGACCCAGTCTTTGTAGAATTATTGTTATACTAGTAAAATTATAAACTACAGCAATACAAGAGAACATTTTGTTTTACAAGTGACACATTCAAATTTGCTATATGTTGATTTATTGACCCAGTCTTTGTAGAATTATTGTTATATTAGTATAATTATAAACTACAGCAATACATGTGAACATTTGTTTTACAAGTGAAACATTCAAATTTGCCATAATATTGTGTTGATTTATCGTTAAATAAAACAAAAACTTATGTTTTTGATTGCAGGCCGATGTACTCGGTGACGGACTACTGTCAGAGAAACTCTCTACACGTTGAGAAGATTGACTACACGGAGAAGTGTCGACATCTGCCACTAGGAGTCCCCAGTGGCTGCAAGAGTCTCTTCCTATTGGTCATTCTCGAGAACCACGAAAAGAAACAAGTTGAGATGGTCTTATCTTGCAACTCTCCGTAAGTACTTTTCACATCAATCATTTTTCTTAGAGTTACTGCCATCTTTCTTTACCCTGTAGAGTATGTGTGCAATGAAACGACCAAAACTGTATTGTGATATATTATGATACAGCAAACCCATATTGCATTACATATTGCAATACAGTTTGATTAATTACCAAAATGTGATAAACTCATATTTTGATACTATATTACTAATTTATAAACATCTCCGGCAGACATACCTGTATCAATTTCTGATGAAAAAAGAGAATTATATAGACACAGTAGATTTATATGTTTTAATTAAGTGGTAGCCTTTAGCCACTGCAAGACCAATACTTGGCATGGTGGTAGATTAGGCATATAGTTAAGAGTTTTATACTTCTGGAATTTCCAAAAAAAAACCACAAATTATATAAATTTGATGTATTTAAGTCGTTTTATTTATAACTTACTGTCATAGTTATAGGTTTTATAAGATTGACTCATTAGATGGATATTTCGCGATACACGAAACCATATCGCGGTATGTATTGTACTCGGCAAGTATCGCAATATAAGGGTATACTGATATATCATTGCATCCCTACTGTAGAATGGAGCGGGATATAGCTCAAATGGTAGAGCGTCCGGCTGTGAAGCTGTCGGTCGTCGGATTGATCCTTCTCAGTGGACCCATTTGCTGTTTGGGCAATCTTCCGTTCCAACCAGTGATCCACAACTGGTTCATCAAAGGCCGTGGTATGTGCTGTCCTGTCTGTGGGACACTGCATATAAAAGACCCCTTGCTGCTTATCAAAAAGAGTAGCCAATATGGCGGCAGCAGGTTTCCTCTAAAACATATGT